>JAMZAV010008229.1:0-26660 GCA_024449915.1 Sweltsa coloradensis | reverse complement strand
AACGAAACTGGATCTGCATTCCAATTTAAATTCCATTTTAACGACTTGTCTGTTACACGTCGAAGAGCGCAAGACCCAACACGCAGAAACACGCACAAACAGGAATGAGTAAACGGGTGAATAGAATGGGGGTAATGCCTCTTCCCTTCCCCCCCTTTGGGAAAGTTAGATAGGTAGTCAAGCCATACATCACCACATCTTTTTCAACCGAAAAACTAATCGCAGTAAGTGAAGGCCTACTAGGGTGTGTTCAGTGAGCATATGGTCGTGGAAGCCAAAAACCTTATCCCTTATCAATCTGCAGTCTGCACCTCCACAAATATCAACATTTGATAGCTTGTAAGTTGTGAGAAAGGAATTCTTTAATTTTGCAGCGTTCTTTGATGATCTTCTGCATGATTTTAAGTTGGCTCCTCCCCCCCCTCCCCCCCGTCCGCCCTACAGTATCGGCATGGCATTTGGGTTTGTTTTGACAGTATAAATAAGTAAGACAGATAGGGGTAAACCCATGGTACAAGGTAAGGAAGAATATCATTGGATCATGGGGTACACCTAGGCTACCTAGTGTTGGCATGGTATTAGTGTCGGTATTGACCACACGCCCTTACTAGCAAGGGAGCGAAGCGACACCTCTAGACGCCCTTGTATAGGCTGACAGATGGCAAGCTAAGCTTGTAAGGTGCAGGAATCACTTACTTGATGGTGTAGTTGGGGGGGTTACTGTTGACTTCTTCATGGTGCTGATGTCGTCTAGATTTCACGTGGAAGCAGTGGTGGCTGAGATCGGCCTAGATGACAGCAGCTGTCACGGGAAACACAATGCGGATCATGGTCCACTAGATCAGCACAAGTATCCAGTAGACCCCGATTGTTCACCATCTCGACCCAAGGTCTTCTAAATCTCCACACTTATGTGACCGACAGTGTCGGGCGACATGATTCGAGAGGTCCCGGGATCTAATCACGTCAAGACCGTCCATCTTGACTGAAGGTTTTACCCGAAGTTTCCTCAGTCGTTAAGGCGAATGCATAAATGTCCTTCAGACATCCCTTCACAATAATTGTGTAATCTTGGAGTTAGGATTGTCCCAACTCCAAGATACCTTGTTTGTAGTATGACACCTGAAGGAAAATGGACATGTATTGCACCCTGGGCAGGTTTCCCACGAAAAAAATAATATGAAATCATAATTAGGTTTTTATATCTTTTTTCTTTTATATCTTTAATTTAGATGGAATTTCATCAAAGTTGCAAGTAATACCTATATTGTTGTTTTTTAAGTGTAAAATAATTTGTATAACCCTATAATTTTATAACATAATTCTTAGCCTGTGAACACTTTTCAGAATCGACCATTAGCTTTAAAGGGTCTATTACCCCCAGAAATTATTTTTTACCACATAATCTAATCTTAAGCATAATACTACACTAAAATGACCATTTAAGGCTATTGTACCACCTCTGGCCGATAATTTGAAAGTTGAAGAAACATGTCTGAAAAGTTTTCTGAATGAAAGAGGGCCTAACTTAAAACAGGGATTTTTTGGGGGGGCGGGACATAACCTAACTATGGGCCATTATGTGTTGTTTTTTGACAATAGTGTAGCCAGCACAGCTAATGCAAAATTAATTTTTGAGAATCGGTTTTCTGGATATAGTGTCTTATCACCTTTAGCTACAACTTCAACTATAAGGACAAATAGATTTCTGAAAAACAGTTGATGTACGATTTTTTTGTCAAACGGTACAAATACGAGTTTTTTTATTTTTGTATCGTCTGTTATTTCACAAATCTATTTGTTCTTATACTGTTGAAGTTGTAGCTAAAGGTTTTAAAATAATATAATAATTTTATCAAAGTCGATTTAATTGCTATGGTATTTATTACCAATTAACAATAGAATGAAAAAATATAGTGGTCCAAAGACTTGCTGTTTGTAAACAATGTAGGCGATTATTGTCACGTAACTGTAGTTACTTGTTGATTGGATGCCTGTATAAGGCTTATTTTACAAACCTTTATTTGGAAGCCTTCCAGCAATTTTTTTTAACTTTTTCTTTCAAAAGGAATTACAGCACTATTACCTTATTGTCCATGTAAAATATGAACGTTGTAGCCCCACTCGTTTGGTCAGAATCGCTGGGCAATTGAAACTGACGAATTAGATAGTAGTAGTAGTCAGTAGTAACTAACATCCTTAAAGTGATTTTGAGCATGTTTCAATTTATATTTTCACCAAGAAGGAATGCTCGTACCCCAACCAAATTTGGCATTGTTGTCGGGTACCTAAATCCCCTCGATTTTGATAGTTTTCAAGTTCACATCACGTTTCATGACGGCTGGGTAACACCTCGAAATCACCCCAACTCTGCTTGCTGTATAAGGTGTCAGAGTGTGTAGCGCACCGCGGCTTGGCTGCGGTGCCCTAACGGGCACCTAGATGGTGGAGGTTTATTTCCATCAGAGGAGTAAATCCTCATAGGGGAACTTCTTCGGTTGGGGGGAGTCCAAAATAAATTATCACGATTTTCACTAAAATACTCTTCATACAAAACCTTTAACGTTGCTATTTTAGGTGTAAAGGACTTGGAACCGAAAAGGACTTTCGTTTAAAATAGCAACGTTAAAGGGTTTGAAAGTTATTTTGTTTGTTAGTGCTTCGCACCAGGCACTAAAAATACCAGGGAAGAGGCTTCGAGCCTCACGACCATTTCCCCAAAACAGAAGATTACATACTAAAACAGCAAAAACACGATGATTTTATTCTGGCCCCCCCCCCCCCCCCAATCGAAGACGTTACCACATTTACTGCAAGTGTCTTTCAATGTCATATTTCAGAGCTGCCAGCCAGCGGTTTAGCCGAGGCAGTTTCTAGCTGTTACTGTCCCCATGTTACGAAAATTGTCGAATATTTAGGTGAGTCAAAATTGTAGATAATAATTATTTGGAATCGCAATAAGACAAAATGGTCCAGGATCACAGTATAACTAGGAAAACGCTTAAGTCCGCCGCGTTGTTGGATGAGCGTAATTGGTGCATTGAGCTGCCATGTGTTTTGCGGATTTTCTGTTGTTCTGTGAAAAAATTATTACTATGTCCAAGATTTTTTTTTAAATTAAATTAAATTAAATAAAAAATTAAATAAAATTTAAAATTTTTTAAATTAATCGTACGAATTATAAAAAAGAAAAAATCGAAAAATTGCGATTTTTATAAGAAATAATTATTCGATTGCGCTCAAATTTCACACGAATATATAAATTCATAAAATTAAGGTTCTGTGAAAATATTATTACAATAGGATAAAGCATGTTGGTGTTATAAGTCAAAAAATTGTTTTAAAAAAGAAAAAACCCACAAAATTTATATTTTCATGAAAAATAATTTTTCGATTGCGCTCAAATTTTACACGGATATTTTAATTCATAAAATTAAGGTTCTGTGAAAAAAGTCATTAAAATCGGATAAAGCATGTAGGTGTTATAAGTAAAATACAAAAAATCGAAAAAAATCGTAAAATTGCGATTTTCATGAGAAATAATTTTTTGATTGCGCTCAAAAACGTGGCAGTTCTAAGTTCAGAGATTTCGAAGGTCTCCATAAAATTTCATCGCAAATGGAGTATCGGTTTAGCCGGAATCGTGCTGACAAACACACAAAAATACAGAAAAGAAAAATAAAAAAACAAAATATTCCGGATTTTTTTCTCCAGTGTAGTGAAATGGAATCTTCGCTTCGCTCGCTACGCTCATCCAATAAATAAACAAATTAATTCGTATTTAGAGTCTCTATGCTGAAGGCTGGTTTATGAGTGACGTCAACGTGGGGAGACGTGAATGGAAAGGGAAACGCGAATGAGGTGGAAACGGAAAGCGAGGCGTTTACGATTGACGGAAATCGGGACCACTTCGTTAGCTTATCTCAAGATGGTTTTAAGATGGTTTTAACTTTTAAGTTTGTTTTCATTTTGAACAACCTGTGGCTTATTGTCCTTGTCCTAATTACTTTGTTTAATTGTTTCAATAGTGTTGCTAGAGCTAGTAGTCATATACTTTGTGGATTAAGGGCATTAATTCGTTCACATAATGCTAATCAGGACTTATTATTTGTGTTCTCAGCAATTTAAATGGTGCGGGCGAAAATATTGTTTCGAATTTGTATCTATTGGCAACACTGTTAAAAATACATAGACACAGTCTGCCACACATCGCAAGAAGTGACCAGTCGGTCAAGGTGTCACCTTTGCCTGATAATATTGCGAAGAATTTCGTTTTGATTTTCTACGTGTTGAATTTGTTTACATGTATACAGTTACTATTTTTTTTAGTGAATATATAAGATTTCTTTTTATGACTTACATGATAGTGTATTTTAGGCTGTACCCGTATATACGCTTCTTCATTTTTTTTAGTTAGCCTAGGCCCTAGCGTACCATAACCTAAAAATGTCTGTTTTTAAAAGTGACTTCAAAGGCTCAAGACTATCTGGTAAGTCTGCTTAACTTGTAAGGACTAGCCCTAGACGTTCTGAGTTGCTCTCACAATTTTTTATTTGGTTTTATTTATCCTAGCTCTGGGCATACATTATTTGTTTTGTAGTCCTAGTTCTGCCCTAGAAAGTCAGGCCTGATAGCCTTAGCCCTACCTGTGCCATAAATTGAGGCATAGGCCTAGCTCTAGGCCTTTATTTGTTTGTGACTTTGGTATATTTTTGGTATTTCTAGATAGCAGTGGAGAGAGCTCTGATTCGGGCTCTGATTTAGATTTCCAACCTCCCGCCAAACGACAGTGCATTGTGAGACAGAATTCGGATAACAACTATAGAGCAGGATCGGACAATGACGTGCAAAGCAGCTCCGAGCGAGACAGGTCTGTGGTGGACAACTTCAGTACCGAGGGCTCGGACGCAGACCAGAGTCCCGGTCACAAGAGACGGAGTCAGAGCAGCGAGTATGAGCGTGCCTCGTTCTACGACCGCAGGGAGAGCCAGAGTACGGAGGACTCGTACCAGCCGAGCGATGAGGAACGACCTTCGGTTATCAACAGTACGGGTACCAACCTGATCAAAAGTGCAAAGCCAATTGGATATGTTGACGACAAGGCCAAGAAAATGATGGTAAGAATTTCCAGCTAGTGCCTATAGTGGTGAATGATCCGCTTGGCACCTATCAAAAGTTCTATCCCTCCTTTGCCAATGATTTCTAGTTCAATGACGCTTTGTTGGATAGGGGCTTATTTTAGAGACTGTGGATATTCGTATGGTCAGCCCGGGAGCCGTAGTAATACTAGTGGACAATTATTTGTACGGTCAAAGATTTGATTGGCTTGAACAAAAAACGACTAGTGCATTATTCGTATGGCTGACCATACGATTATAGGCCCTACACTCCGTATTTTAAAACCCACTTGGTTTTGATGGTTAATTTTTTAATGATTACATTTTTTAAACTTGTTGCTTTTTTAAAAAGTGTTTCTTGTAGGCATGGAAAGGCCTACTAGTAGAGGGGCTCTACCTACCAGAAATGTATTTTTTGGTACGGTAGGCCTAACTACCATTCTTGTAGGGTAGGCGTACTTGCATAGGCGTGCAATGGTCCCCCCATTTGGCCTAGAAATGTTATAAAAATGACTAATGACGTTATCTTTTATAAATTTGCAATGAAAATTTGCTTAAAATTAAATGGATTAAAAATTAAAAATATCTACTAGCCTACTACTTAGTTCTCCGAATACTTTAGGCCTAGGCCTACGCCTACGGTCCTACCTACCCTTTTCTCGCATCATCTCACTTTTAAAATAAGTTTTATAACACAAATGTCTAGGTATTAAGTGTAAATACAATACATTGTTTTTATGGCATTTCACAAGAAAGCAGATTAGCTATTAAAGTTTAAAACTGTCTATTAGGTAACAAATGAATTTGAGTTACCTAGCCTACACCATCAAGGCCCTCTAGGCCAGGTAGTCCCTGGTAGCCTACCTAAACACTTTATTTGTGAATAATTTTGTTGGGCATAGATTTATTCATACAGGCCACCATTTAGCAAAATTATGGTGGTAGGGCGGTAGGTCTTTATGTACAGTAGCCTCCATGGCATCTCAGCTGATCCTTGTTAGGCTACCTAACCTTAATGGGTGTTTGTCTAGAGCGCCTTGTTGGGTGTTGCTAGGAGCCAGGAACACTCGACGAGTGAACTTGCGTTGCTACAAAGTGTTGTGTTTCCAGGAACGCATGGGTTACAAGGCCGGCCACGGACTCGGGAAACACGCCCAAGGTCGCGTCGACCCCATCGAGATGTCCAAGCAGCGCGGCAGACGAGGTCTCGGACTCCACATCACCGGCCTCGAGGCCGCGACACTAGAGTGGAACTCGGATCTCGAGGTGAGCTGAGGCATACACAGTTTATTTTGTTTACTAGGCAGAGGCATGCATCTGTGGTGAAAATAAAATAATTTTCAGTTCAAAAGCAATTGGAGCTGACACGTGTAAACGCCCTTAGAGATGTAAAAATCTTGTGATCTGTCTGAAATTAAACGCCCACTTTGCCAAGATACCCGCAAATACCTGTGATTTCCCCTTCCACCCACAATGTGAAAATGCTGCTGTAGTAATACAAAGAGAAACTCACACACACACACACACAGTCACAGTGTTATTTGCCCCATTCGGTGTGAATGCAGCCACTTATCTTCACCACTAAACTTTATCTTAAAGATCATCCACTCAAAGGGGGGTATTTTTACAAATTATTTTTAGGCCCTACCTATTTGGAAAGGATTTAGTTAGGATGGTGTATAAAGTTTAAACATGTGGTTAGTTATGTGGTTTAAGGGGAATCCCTAGACCCAAATATGATTTCTAAAGAATGCAGTAAAGACATCTGAAAAGTAAGCAGAATGTAAGAGGGGCTTAATAAAAGAGCGGATAATTTTTTTGAAATTTTTTTGACGGGACATAACCTCAGAATCAACAATTGTATTCAAATTACTGAGAATCAGTTGCTCAAGTTCAAAATTGAATTTTTTGCAGCGGTTTTTTGTATATTATTTCTACACTCCTTTATCTACAACTTAAATATAACACTAGTAGGCCTATGGGTTTTATATGGTTTCTGGCGTTGCATGATTTTTTCTGTTAAACGGTACAAAATTTGAAATTGTACCGGCAGGCGAAAAAAATTGTGCAACGCAACAAACCATATAAATCCAAAAATCCTTTTATTTAGGTTGTAGGCCTATATAAAGGAGTGTAGAAATAATATACAAAAAACCGCTGCAAAAAATTCAATTTTGAACTTGAGCAACTGATTCCAGTAATTTGAATACAATTGTTGATTCTGAGGTTATGTCCCGTCAAAAAAATTTAAAAAAAATAATCCGCTCATTTATTAAGCCCCTCTTACATTCTACTTACTTTTCAGACGTCTTTACTGCATTCTTAAGAAATCATATTTGGGTCTAGGGATTCCCCTTAAATGTTTATTGAATTAAACAAAAATGGGAAGCTCTCGAAGCACTGAATTTGTGGTGAAAATAAGACAATTTTAACTTCATTACCGTAGCTGTGAGTTATATAGCCTAGATGAAAATAATTCAAAATTGTGTTACTATACCTACCTGGTAAACACTATTTACTTTACTCAATTGCTGTTTTTAGGCCTATTTATTATTTATTATTTTAATTTATTATGCATAGACCTGAGACAAGAAAAAATATATTTGAACATTTGCTTCCACCACCGAGATATTTGGTGAAAAGTAGTGATGACATCGGGTACCGGTACTCGGGTACCCGACTCCTATTGGAGTCGACTCCATTTTCAAGGAGTTGATTCCTTCAAAAGTGTTGGATTTATGACTTCTGTTGAGTTGTGCTGTGCAGCTGGTTACTCCTTCCCTGTCCCCCTCGCCTACGCGCTAGCTCGCGCTCCTTCTCTCTCTCTCTCTCTCTCTCGACCTTGGTCTGGAGTCTGGACATTGTAGTGTAAATCAAGTTGCCTACTGCTTTGCTTTGATGATAAATTGAATGAGATTGCTCTTGCTGTCTCGTTATCTTATCTCATATCGTAAACAAAGCCAGGCGGCTGGGCCAAGACTGAATAAGATTAGCTTGTGGTCTCGTTATCTCATAATTAGAGGTAGTGAAAAATGGTGATAACGAAATTCGCGGAATTTTTTTAATATCCATGTTTTGTTGCCAAAAATTTAATATTGTCAACAAATTACATCATTTAGAGATGGAAAAAACACATTTTGAAAACGCGAATTTCGCGAAATCTCATGTATATCGCGGAATAACGAACGAAATTGTATAAAACTGGTCAAAACGCGAATTAACTCGCGAAATTAAACATTTTAGTGCTCAAAATGTGGGGGGATGGTGGAGGTGCCGGTCCAGAATTTTTGTGAATTTTGGTGGAGGTGCCGGTCCAGACCGAACATTACGCGCGCAGCGGGCGGTACATCGTTTCGTGACGTCACGGGCTCCACAGAAATACACCGCCAAAATAACGACGCGTATCACGGACTCCGCGGCAATAGTCCACCAAAATAATGGTGCGTATAAATATTTATTTTTGCTTAGGAATCGATTCTGAAAAGATTTGTGGGTCACAATGATCGTTTCTAACTCAATGGAATTTATGTCATCCCTACTTAAAAGGCTTAAAGGGCTTTTTTTAATTTAATTTAATTTTTTTTTTAAAGATGTTTTTGACCATTTAAATGAAATCGCGAAAAACGCGAAATTTGGGTTTTATTCAACGAAATTTGGATTTTTATATCACCATTTCTCATTACCTCTACTCGTAATGTAAACATAACAAATCAGCGAGAGTCTTGGCCGGGCCAAGACTGACAAGCGAGCTAGCGATAGGCCTAAGTAGTTGGTGGCGTGGGGGGGGGGCAACGTTGTGCAACTAGAGTAGTGGGCTAAAATTAACTTTGGCATAAAAAATTTCATAAACCAACTAACCAAGTCAACCTTACAAACAACCAAAAAAGTATTGTTACTTACTGCCAAAACATTTGTTTTTATGCTCTCTCCTGGAACAAATTAGACCTGTAGGAGGGTGTTCAACATTGGTGAAGGTCAACTGCTTTTACCTTATCTTTATTGCCGATCGAGGAGTCGACTCCTACTCGGTTCCCAAGGCTCCGGAGTCGGCTCCAATATTTACTACTCGATGTCATCTCTAGTGAAAAGTACAAAACGATTTAATTTATTAGGCCTAGGCCTAATAAAAATAGGCCTACATGATTGGTTGCTTATTGTGGAGGTTAGTGACATCATGACCAATTTGGGAAAGTTTCAACCCTCTTTAATAAAAAATCAAACAAAAAAAATAATTTTGTGATAAGGAAGACCATAACCATAACCAAGTAGAACAAGAAAATATGATGATGCAAATTATGCGTTGTTTTCAGGTGATCTCGGTTCAAGAGTCCGTCATGTGGCTTGAGGAAGCTAACCACCTGCCACTTTCTCGGAGCGTGCTGGACTCGTGGAAGAAAGAGGGGCCTCGGAAACTTACTATCGACGACGAAACTAACTTTTGTGACGAGAATCTATTACGAAATGTTCTTACATCGAAGGTACGGTTACGATGGGTTTGTCAGGTTAACTTATTTTTATGCTTTTACAACTACTTAGCAATTGTGTCGACTAAATTGTAGACATTCTTGGTCTTCTTGCTTAATCCTTATAAAACAAAATATGTAAGCTAAATTAAAGATACTCTTAAATTACCTGAACTGTGCCATCCATTTCTGTCTATTAAACCATTGGTGGATCATTTTGACTGTGATATTGAGGAGTCTTGCCCTGGGTCCATAACCCTTCACTGGCCCATGATGGAACAGGTAAAATACAATAAAACTAACTAAACCTGCCATGATTCAATTCTTTGCTTTCCAGAGCGTATTTGACAAACTGGAACCGGAAGAAATGCGCAAGGCTCGATCCAGATCGAACCCGTTTGAGACTATTCGCGGTGGACTCTTCCTGAACCGGGCGGCCATGAAGATGGCCAACATGGACAAGGTGTTCGACTTTATGTTCACTTGTCCCAAGGACGAGTACGAGGTATGCTTTCTTGCGCCGTATTTGAGTATTTACCCGCCGCTGCTAACTGCTATAAAAGGCTATTAAGATGTGATTTACATAGTAAAATTTACATAGTAAAAGAAAAAATATATTTATTTATTTATTTATTTATTGCAGCATACAGTATGACTGGTGTCTGAGTTATCAGTCTAGTATTGTAATTGTCAATAGAACATGATCACATAGAAGCAACAATAAATATATACCTACCTACATTAATTACAATTAAAAGAATAGAAAGGGTTAAAAACACAAAGTGTCATGTAGACTGCATCGCGATCACTTCAACTTCTCCAGAAAATCGTCCAGTGAGTAGTATGACTTTGCCAGAAGATAACCTTAGAGTTTTAGCCTGAACACGTCACAATTGATTGAGCAATGAGCATGATGGTTTTGCTGGCTGTACGTCAATTCAAAGCTTTTCGCAGGTCGCGCTACCGTAGTACCGGTCTTCAATGCTACGAGTCATCGACATAGTGAGTGAATTACTCACTCCGCATAGTTCTTTGGGCATGGCCATGTGGATCATCTAGCTTTGGGCTGTACTAAGGTGGCACTACGAGCATGAGAAAGTGGCAGTGCAAAGCGCAATTGATTTACATCAAGTGGATGGATGGATTTTCTTAAGTGCGTGTTGAAGTAGGCTCTGCTGGGTATTTGAATCGCTAGCCAACTTGAACATTTTTTAAACACTGATATTTTCTATTTAAAATTTAAATCAATACAAATGTTATTTCAATTTAAAATATATAGCCTATATTTTTCATACAAAAATAACCAAACTCTCACACCCATGGGCCATGAATGAAGTGTTGTCCTCATCATGGTTATTCATAAGCTTGTTGTGACTCTCTTTATGCAAGATTTTTTTTCAATTTTTTATTAGGTAATGAATTTTGACCAATTTTCTGAAGTGCGTGTTGAAGTAGGCCCAGCCGGGTATTTGAATCGCTAGCCAAGTTGTACATTTTTAAAACACTTACTTTGTTGATTTAAATCAATACAAACATTAGGCTATTTAAATTAAAATAAAAAAATAGGCCTAATCTTGATTTTTTATTTTTCTTACAAAAATAACTAAACTCTCACACCCATGTATTTACTATTTAGTGTTGTCCACGTGGTTATTCATCATCTTGTTGTTGTTGTCATCTCAGGAGGAGATGGTGAAACCTGACGACCTGCTGTACTTCGCTGACGTGTGCGCCGGGCCGGGCGGCTTCTCCGAGTACGTTCTCTGGCGCAAGAAGTGGCAAGCCAAGGGATTCGGCTTCACGTTGAAGGGGGAGCACGACTTCCGCCTGTCGGATTTCTACGCGGGGCCCTGCGAGAGCTTCGAGCCACACTACGGTATGGTGGCCATTACTGACTGTGTGTGCACAAATATACACTCAAACACGCATTCTAGGGGTGGGCGAACGTTCGAAAACTCGAACCCGAGCCGAGCTTTTTTTGAAGTTCGGCTCGGCTCGGGCTCGACTTTTTAGGCTCGAGTTCGGTTTTTATCAAAACTTCGAACTTTAAACGAACTTCGTCTTGCAATTCCGCCAAAAACACGCCAAAAACTGATTGAATACATCGTTCGCGTAATAAAACAACAAAGCAGCGATCGCCATACTGGTTATTTCTAACAGCTGATTTTCCAAGTTCCAGCGCCTTGAAAAGTTCTCGTTTTGTCAAGCCATGACGTCACGACGAAGCTATCTGTTAGAAGGCAGTGCGCATCTGTGATTGGCTCGATCGTCACAATTCACACTCGTCCTGCAGGATCGGCAACATAAAAATCACAGACTAGAAATTTTGCTTATTGATCTACGAAGTACCAACATTATTGAAACTTAACGGCGGGAAATTTGAAAATACGCAAAATTTAAAAAAATAGTTTGAAATAATTGAATTTTTTATGACGAAATGGAGCCTTTATTTTGAGCTTTTATATTTAAAAAAAGATTTTTTATTCCTTTTTTTTAAAATTTTATTTCTGTCTATTCGTTACAGAATAATAATGGATTTTCAAAAGTTCGGCTCGAGTTCGAAGTTCGAAAATTTTTGGTTCAAAAGTTCGAGTTTGGCTCGAAAGTCAAAAACCTAGGTTCGCCCACCCCTAACGCATTCCAAAATCAAACCCCTTCTTGGTAATTAGGGCTGTGCAAATTAGTAAAAATGCCTCCCCGGGTACCCGTCAATCTTACGGTCGGGTACCCGAAATTTCGAATTGTTCGAAAATTTTGTTCTTTTTACGATTACAAAAAAAAGTGAATTTAGTCAATTATCTACTTTATATTGGCAGGTCATCACTTTAAACACGCACGTTTCAAAACATGTCGACGGTTTCGGGCGCCGGAAATGCTAATTTCTAATGTCCAGCTGTTAAAAACGCACTTTCAGAAGAAACTGATGTTGCTGAAATGCATAAATATCTCTGCCAAGTCATTTGGGGGCCGATTACGATGAATAGGGGTGCGCGCGCACAGCGTGTTGGTGACGTCACTCACTGGTGCTCGACAGACTTGATTTTTTTTTTTTTTTTTTTTTTTTTTTTGATTTTTTGATTGATTGACTTGAACAATTTTAAATAATTATATATCTGATATAATTATATATTAGAGTCAAGATCTTTTGCACTAAATTGTTATCAAGATTTGAACACAAGAATGATGGTTGAACACAAGAATGAAGATTCGCGTTCGGTGGTTTCTTCCGCGAAAGATTGATTACTCCCTGATTTGCTGTTCCTGATTTTTGGCAAACCTCATATTCGTTGGAGTGGGATCGTCTAATAAATCAGTTTTTTTCTTTTCGTTTTTCTTTTTTAATGTTTTTTTTTCTTTTATTTTCTTTTTCTTTTCTTTTTTCTTTTCTTTTCATTCCCCACCCCCTTTTTTATATATTCGATTCATTCATAAATTGCATTTAATATCCTTTTTATTTGTTATCAAATTTGTTGAGTATTTAATGCATTGTTGTAATATTACTATTTCAAATATTTACTTAAATGTAGTTCATTGTTGTGTCTGCATCTATGTAATTAGATTTATTTAGTTGTCCTCCTTTGTAAATCAGTTTAATCACCATATTTTGACCAAACCACTTGCTTAAATTACAAAACAAAATACTATAGAGGATTTATAGAAAAGGCTGTCAAGTACGTCAATAATGGCCAATTTTTTGGTGATCAAAATCCTCCAAGGTCACGGGGCATAAAGATCGTACCATGTTATTTCTTATGGAAGATTTTTGTCAATGTAACCTAGCTTGAAAAATATTAGTTTAATTATGTTTTTTCGGATCATGGTGGACCAGATAATTTTTCTGCTAAATTTTAAATTCAGTTAGGGCCTATAGTTAGCCTGAATAAAATATATTTTTCTAGTTTAGCAGGTGAATACTCCTTAAATTCACAGTAAAATGCTCTTAGTGACAGCCGAGTGTTTCTGTCTGACAGGCGCTGGCGGAGTGGACGGGGACGGAGACGTGTTCAACCCCGACAACGTCTCTGCCTTCACCGCGTACGTCCGAGAACAGACTGAGGGGCAGGGCGTGCACTTCATGATGGCCGACGGAGGCTTCTCTGTCGACGGCCAGGAGAATATCCAGGAGATCCTCTCCAAACAGTTGTACCTGTGCCAGTTCCTTGTGGCGCTGTCCATCGTCAGGGTCGGTGAGTATCGCTGTGGTGCCATGATCCTAAATTAAAGTTTTACATTCATTTGGACTAGGCATGACGACGGGTACCTGTTACCCGCCCGACAGTCGGGTACGGGTTCGTGTTTCCTTTACCTATAAAACCCGGTTCTGGAATTGAGATGTCACATTGTTGGCTGAAGGTTATTGTGAACATGTGATTTCTCAAATCTTTTGTGCTTGGCGGCCTTTTTCTTTCGATTATAATGACCCTTTTCATGCCACTGACTTGTGGCAGTGTGCCGAGTCTCTCTAATGTTTTCTATCTGCTAGAAGTCAAAAGCTATAACCTGTAATGATAACTGATACTTATCTCAAGGGAATAGAGATAGTGCAGAGGCTGGTCTTTGCTGATCTTAATTTTCTGACAATTATCTTCTCGCCAGCATTCCCGCTTTAGCCCCCCCATGCCCCGCGCCAATGCATCGTGACCTTGACTAGACTGTGACAAGATATAATGCTGATGCGAAAAACAGTGAGTGTTATCTTAATGGCCCGCTGCTGTTCCTCTTTCGTGATTATGATATTCTACTTCATCGCCACGTCATTGTTTATAGGACAGCATTACGTCTGGGATACAGTGCAACTTCGGTCCAACGATCACGGCTGCAACAATTTCCCATCCCTAACGACGATTTCACTAAGTCCCTTCTTTATCCCATTAGAACCAAAATAAAATTTTCCAGCCTTAACGTCTTTTAAAAGCGCCAAAAATAACAATTTCCCGCCTCGATCTATGAATTTGTAAGTCCCCTGATCAAAATTGCATTAGTTATTACTCCGCTGCAACGACTCTCGAAAAAACAGAAAGAAAAACGGAACATTTACGACGTAAAACATTACGCGCTCGACTCCCGCCCGAGTGCATCGACCAAGCTGGGCGGGCCGGCCTCGCCTCACGAGCCAGATGACTTGCTAGTCCAAGGCGCATGAGCACTGGGCAGCAGGCGTGGAGTCGAGAGGGGAGCGAGCCTGTCTTGATAGCTCTGTCTACCAGACTGACGCGGTGCAGGCGCACTGTGCAGAAGGCGTATAGTAAGACAAGGAGCGGGAAAGTGCTATCTCTACAGCTCTCCAAGTAGGTCGGACTGACCCGACGCGTCTTGCATCATCACACGGAACTCGGGACCTGCGCAGAAACGTACTTACCAGTATTGATCGCTACCAGCTGATGCGTGTATAGGAGCTACACTAATAAAATAGACCGTGTACTGTAAAGTTAAATTTTTTTGTATGATCCTCGTTGGAACTTGGAACGATTTCCCGGTTGCAAGATTTCTTTTACTTAGTCCCTTAAAAATCGTTGGAGCGAGGTTACAATGTATTACTGCGTTTCTTCGCAGTTCATTAAGACACCCCACACAATTTTTTTGTGTTACTACTTGGGTAACCCGCGGGTAATGTGGACGGGTACCCGTGTCGTAAAAAAGTTGGGTTTCGTCATTCCTAATTTGGAGTACTCAGTTATGCTTTTTAAAGGTTATATTGACAAAACAATTTCAATCAACATTACAATTTATTAATGTTAAAAATTACACAATATTTTGGCTGTTCATCAAGTCATCAAGAAGTCAAGTTCAGTTCAAGTTTAATCAAGAAGATTTGCAACAGAGGTCAAAATTCAAATCAAGGTACACTTGTCAATGGCTGCAGATAAGCAGCTGAAATATATATATTTTTAAATATTACCGTATTGTTCCGAATATAGCACGACCTCGAATATAACACGACCCCCAATTTTTCGGAATCATTTCAAGAAAAAAGAAAAAAATCAAAGAAAATTAAAATGTTCATGAAACACTTACAACAAAACATTTTGAACAATGTTAGGGCCTAGGCCTATGGTTTTTAACAGGGTAGGGCCAAGCACAAGCTCACATGTCAACCACAGTTCACCAGTCTGATTCCTGGTCTTCAATGTTTACGTCGTAGGCCTAGGCCTAGCTCCTTCGCAATCCCTTGCTGATTTGTAAGGCAGAGGAACCTTTCTTTTCCACGCGATCAGCAGTCTTCATTTGTTCATCTTGAGCCATTTCATCTTCTTTATCACTCATTATTACGTTACGTAGACTCTTAGCAACGTAGATAGACAACCCCGACGAATAAAATCTATGTAGGTCAAGCTAGGTCACGATATGATCACGGCCAAGGATTCTGACGACTAGCAGACAGTTTCGCCCAAGGTTCGGCCGAGTTCAGTGGCATCGAGTGGGTGGGTGGGGCGAAGCGCAGCAGACGATGCGCTGGAGTTGTATAGAGGCGTGGCCTATGTTCAGGCGCCATTTCAAATGCAAGCGCGCGGAAATAACGTGAGTGCTGTTTTTGAGATTGTATTTTTGGAAAAAAACATGGCGCTATATTCGGAACAATACGGTAATATTTGTAATGAATCAAATGACATTGTTTTGTTAAAATAAGCTTTAAAACACAACTGAGTACTTAGTTAAAATTAATTTAAAACATTAATCATGGTAACCAGTTGAGAAGAATGTGTTTTTTTATAACCATATACCGTATTGTACCGAATATTGGCCGACCCCCTCACTTTGGTCATCGAAATTTAAAAAAAGGAATTTTTAATTAAATATTTTTATTTACGCGCCGTTATTCCTGCGGTGTGTTTCCGCGGAGCCAGTGCCAAGGTCGTTTTCCCCGCGCGGCCTATTGACGCGGAGCCCGTGATGACGTAGTGCTATGACGCAATCTCCAAGCAGACCGGTTCATATCGCCCAGTTATCTGTTCCACGTCATACTTCACTCATCAGTAGGCCTGCATTAGGCCTGGAGATAGCGTCGCGGTCCTCCGTGCCTGCCGTATTGTTGGCGCAGCGCCAGACAGAAGCAGTGAACCCTACGTATTTCCTTGTCACACGGCGCTGTAACTTGGTTGTTTGAAATTTGCGCGTCAAAATGCTGATGCTCGCATATAGGCCGAGGAGGGATTTTGAGACCTAAAATAATGTAAAAAAGGTCGGCCTGTATTCGGTACTATACGGTAGGTCTTAGTTGCATTTACTTAACCACCACCCAATGCATTCTTCTCTACCTTTTCTTACATGGCGTTTCATACTTTGCTCCAACATTATTTAGTTATAAATAAAATAAATAAATTGTATTTAGAGCCTACCCACTCAATTATATAACTGATTTTTTAGTGGGTCTACCTATGACAACAAACACTTCTTAGAAACCTGTAACTCAATGCATAGCATACTACTACGTACATATGTTCTTACCTACGAAAACAAGTGACGCACGGCCTTCGACAACCATACTGTAGAGTAGACCTTCGTTTTTTTTGTGTGATCTGCTTGATATGATTACGGATCCAAGTTCTTAGGATTCAATCCACTGCACTACAAACTAGATTAACCAAGCACACTTGCAGTAACACTATGTCATCTGAGCTGTCATTCAATACTTAGTTCCAATCAGCCGTTCAGTACTTACGTAGCCACAAACTCTGTACAGTCGCTCGCTCCATGCTACCCCGTAGCAACTTAATCCAGCTTTTTGGATGATGAGAAGTGAATGCAATTAGAATAATTATTTATTCTGCCTCTAGCTATGAAATGTGCAACCCGCTTGATGCGTCACTCACCCATTCAATCCGATCTCCAATGACTTGTGAGCCCACAGCCTTCACCCATCTGTTTCCTGCATCCGCTGATAGCTTGCCATTGGCAAGTGTTATGCACACCGTACGTAATGACTGTGTGTCTATCAAAATTATTCCCCGACTAGTACAAATAAAAATGCTTAGCTTGGCTATATTACGATATTGTTTGTAGGCTAGTAACATCGCTTTGCATAAAGTTGTATTATAAGTTTATAACCTTAATTTTTATGTAGCCTAGTACGGTACGTGGTAAGCTGACTAAATTTGTTTATTGTTTTGACTCGCCTGTCATCTTCATGGCAAGTGCATCGAGTTAAGTCGATACGGCGCGACTCTTTTATGTAACAAATATGTAATGGGAATGGTGAAATAAATAGTTCATCTTCGATATATAGGTCGTAGTATTCGTGTGTTATTGCGACGTATTAGTCATCGAGAAGAATAAAGGCCACTTATTACAACAAACATAACACAAGTAGGCCAAAGAATATCAATACATACATCTAGGTCTAAACCTTAAAAGTAAATCAATATAATGTAGGCATTGTAGGGAGTAGAACTCTTATACTTAGCATCAGTTTTCTGCCCGTCCTTCGGTCCGTTTGTGCTTGTGTAACGTCTTGCGAATGTGAAAACCGAATGCGATGTGGTTGACTTTTGTATTGTTGGCATTGCCTTTTAAAAAGGATGAATGTTTTGGGGGACCCTGGGGGTGGGATGGCAATGGCTAGCCCCCAAGAAGTTTGAAAATTCATGACCTGGCACCTCCACTATTATTGGATGCGAGAACAAGCCACAATCTTTTAAAATTGTCAGCTAACACCGCCACAACAAGATCAATGCACGACAAATTTTTTTTTTGTATCGAAGAATAATATGTTGATTAAGTTTGCTTAACTACAGTCAATTATTTTGTATGCATTTATGTACCCGCTACATATTTTGTTTTATTTATTATCCTTTGTAAATCAGATTTTATGACTGAATAGGGTAGACGTACTTATTACCATACCCATATTGTTATTTAGCAGTACTGCATTTGACAAATGTAGGAGTACTTTTACATTGTGTCCTGTTAACTTTACTCATCTGAATGCTGTATAAATGTTTTCAAGTTTCATTTAATTGCACTTTTATGCCTTGCCCTGCTCTAATCACTACAATTTGTTTCAGGTGGCCACTTTGTCTGCAAAGTGTTCGATCTCTTCACACCATTCAGTGTGGGGCTGGTCTATTTAATGTACAAATCATTTATTAAAATAAGTATACACAAGCCAAATACAAGTAGACCTGCTAACTCTGAAAGGTAAGAATATGTTTCATTGCTTCTTTAACAAATAAGTGGCTAGTAGCGTAAGTAGTACAGACATGGAAAGTATCGAGTAGAAGGCATGTCTATTGGGCGGCTAGGGCATGATGACAGTAAATGTACATGCGGGCACGGAAAACAACAGTAGCTTTCTTTAGACTCATTCTAGTAAATGTTATGTCACCATCATTCTGTTGCCACGTCCATCTCTGTGTTAGGTCGGCATTGAAGACAGGCCTCTCCATCTTCTTCTGTCCTGCCACCACTCCTCTCCTTCCACCACAGTCTCCTCCTCGCTGTTCTACATCTTTTCTTACACTATTCTGCCATTGTTGTTGTGGTCTGCCCCTTGGTCACCTACCTGGAACTTCCAATTCCATCATCCTTCTTGGTAATCTAGCTCCTTCCATCCTATTGACATGTCCGAACCACTTTAATCTTCTCTCTCCAATTCGCTCCATTAAATTACTCACCCCTACTTGATCTCGGATATCCTCATTCCGTATTCGGTCCCATCTAGTCTTACCTACAATGCTTCTAAAAAACTTCAATCTACAGCCTACACAAGGGTCTCCATAAATACCTTACTAGAGGTTAGGGATGGGCAAAAATGTATGTACTTTCCTAAACATATATACTGTATACTATATAACTACAGTAAGACCTCTATTATCCGAGCTGGATGAGACCGGGTTTAGCTCGAATTATCGAAAAACTCGGATGATCGCGATCTTTTGTTTATTTGCTCTCGTAGCATAGCCTGATATGGTAAAATGATATATGACCCCGTTCCTCTCGTGATTATGAAATGCTACTTCATCGGCACGTCATTGTTTATAGAACAGCATTAAGATATTAGCAGCTGTTGCGTCATCTTGTTGTTCAACATAGATAGTGTAATGCAGTCTAGGACTGCCGCTCCTTCCATGTGAGTTATGATGCTCGGCGCCCCAAGGTCATCATTTGGATCGTCCATTTCCTCTTCCATTACTTGTGCAACTATTTCGTCGTCTTGTCAGTTCTTGACACTCTGTTGCATCACATGTTCTGCTTTGCTGATAGAATGAATGAATGGTCTCATTATCTTATCTCATTTCGTAAACAAAACAACTCTGCGAGAGTCTTGGCCCGAAGCCAATTGACTGAACTAGTGAGGCCATACATATTCATGGCTTGGGAGGAGGGGGGGGGATGACGGTTATCTCCGCGTCTGTCATTGACTGGATGTCCCGATGCAATGTTTATTTCTTCATAATCAATCATAACCAGCCTCTATCATGTTGTCTTCAAGGCCATATTTTGTCTCTTTCTCTCTCCCCTCCCTCTCTTCTCTCTCGTCCGCCGTCTTTGAGCAAGGTCGCGGCGGCGGCGGCAAGCACTCACAAAGACACTGGCTCAACTTTCTCTGACACCCTACCCTCGACTCCCGCCCCCAACCCCCCTTACAACTCACGCGCTGTGCAATTCTTACGTGACACGTCATTGTAGTTAACAGAACCTGCATGACATTCAGATGTAAAGAACATAACATTTCGGCCTAATTAAAAAAAGAAAAGGGAGCCTGAAACCAGCTCAGATAACACGGGATCTTGGTTAATCGGAGCTCGGATGAACGAGGTCTTACTGTAGTATATAAATAAACAATACAGTACGAACTGACTACGGGAGAAAGGCAATTAACTTCAGAGGATTTAATATTCACAACAAACTGCCAGGAGACATCAAATCAGAAGATATATCAAAAAGCAATCACATATTCAAAAGAAAACTGAAAAACTGGATCCTGACAAACCCAACTAGGCCTACCTAACAGAAGAAGTTGATCAATATATTTACTAATCTATGCCCTAACTTCATTTTTCTTTTTCTTATTATCAGCACAGTATATCAGGTTCCTCATCCATCTTAAATAATAATAATAATATAGTAGGCCTATTGTATTTAAAAAAATTAAATAAAATGTGGTCTTAAGTCTGAAAATGAAATGAAAACCATTACAAGGTAGGATAATTAATATCGCTAGGGTTATTCACCACTAATACTAATACTAAATTCCATACTTGATACATTTAACTTTTCACATATCTTTTTCGCTAGTAATAATTTATTACTGTAGGGCCCTCATGTTCGAGGCCCATGACAACTGAACAGTCTTAGGTAAATTTTAATTGAATGATGTAACCGACCTAAAGTTTAACGTAGTAACTACACAAAAATTTGTAATCCACTCCTATATTTATCTTACATTACATAATTTTGTTTAGTGTAGTAAGCTTGCCATCTTGACATTAAAATATACATGTTAGTTAAAGGTCCTCACTCCTCAGCCAACGAGCATTAAAGGGGCTAAAAACCTCAAAAATTATTTTTTACCAAGTGATCTATAGCACAATACTACACTAAAACGACCTTTTAAAAAATTATATCTTGTAACTGTGATTTAACATGAATTTTTTAATTTTTTTGATCCAGAAATTTGCGAAAATTGGTATTTTGGAAAATTTCTTAAATCGGCTTTAACCTGCTTCTTTTTTGGTCCACATAGATACTAGACCATAGTACCAATCTAAAATGCCCCTAAACAACATCGTGTCTTGAAACTGTGCCCAAATATACCCTCAAACACGCAAAAATATGCATTCCAAAATCACACCCCATCTTGGTAATCTGCATATTTTGACTGAACCACTTGCCCAAATTACAAAACAAAATATAGAGAATTTACAGGAAAGGCTGTAGAGTACGTCAATAATGGCCAATATTTTTTTGGATCAAAATCCTACAAGGTCACGGGGCATAAAGATCGTCTCCATGTTATTTCTTATGGGAGATTTTTGCCGATGGGACCTAGCTCGAAAAATGTCATGTTTAACAATTTTTTGGGAGGTCATGGTGGCCCCAATAATTTTTCTGTTTATTGCTAAATTCATTACTAGTTAGCCCGAATGAAATATATTTTTTGAGTTTTGCGGTTAAATACCCCTTTAAGCTCATGGGGGCCAATGAATATATGTATGTTATGTACCAAAAAAGATATAATAAACTTACTTACTCTACTCATGTAAGTTTTAAGATAGCTTAAAGAATATTTGTATTATTAGTTTATTACCAAGTTTAATAGTGTTCAAGTTAGGAAGATTGCCTAGTGTACAATAGCACTACATATATACATCCATTATCTCTTAAATAAAAATGATCGTTTAATTGGGAACGAACCAACTAAGTAGGCCTACCGACATTTTTTTCTTTTTTCAGATACATAATCTGCAAATGGAAACGAGAAGACTGTGAAGATATTAGAAACTACATGTTCCGTATCAACAAAACGCTGTGGCAAAACGGCACAACAAATGCCAAAGATGTCACGGAGGTTGTTCCGTTATCCGTGATGACGGATGACGAACCGTTCACCAACTACCTGGTTGAATCCAACAACAGGTAGGCGCTGTGCTGTGTGAGGCGGGGAGAGATCTGTATCCAACAACAGGTAGGCGCTGTGCTGTGTGAGGCGGGGAGAGATCTGTCAGGGAGTTTGTTATCCAACAACAGGTAGGCGCTGTGCTGTGTGAGGCGGGGAGAGATCTGTCAGGGAGTTGTTATCCAACAACAGGTAGGCGCTGTGCTGTGTGAGGCGGGGAGAGATCTGTATCCAACAACAGGTAGGCGCTGTGCTGTGTGAGGCGGGGAGAGATCTGTCAGGGAGTTTGTAATGTGAATTTTTAGAAACGGGACATGATCAGGAAACATATGTGGCTAAAATTCTTTCAAATTCTAGAAATCAGACAATTGTATGATTACGTACCAAGGTGTGTCATTTTGGAAAGTATGTTTTTGTGTGTTTGAGTGTAGGCCCTTGTGCACAGTTTCAAGACACAATTTTTTAAAGGGACATATTCTAGTAAATGTGGAACAAAAAATCAGCAGGTTAAAGCTGATTTAGGTAATTCCCCAAATTGCAAATTTTTACAAATTTCAGGACCAAAAAATAGTTTTGTGTACCAACTAAAATCACAGTTAGGTTACAAGATATAATTTTTTAATGGTCATGAGTGTAGGCCTAGTATTATGCTTTTGCTAGGGTAGGCCTATTTATGTCACTGTGGTAAAAAATAATTTTTGAGGGAAATAGCTGCAGGTATATAAATAAATCTAATAAAATCACCACATGAACAGTAGGCCTAACCAGTCATAAAATAAAGACACTTGCCAACAAGTGGGTACATTTTCAAGAGACATGAGGAGTCTGAGGAAACATTTATCCACTTATTGGTAAGCCAAGTGTTTTAATTTTATGCCCGTGGATACTGTTGGGTGTTGTTTTCACTAGGAAGCTTTGCAAACGCTTTTTCAGGCGCGTTGTTGGATGAGCATAATTGATGCATTGAGTTGCCATGTATTATGCAGATTTTCTATTGTTCTGTGAAAAAATAATTACAATCAAATAAAGCATGCAGGTGTTATAAGTCGAAGAAATTTTGTAAAAAACAAAAAAAGCGTAAAATTGCGATTTTTATGAGAAATAATTTTTCGATTGCGCACAAATTTCACACAAATATATTAATTCATAAAATTAAGGTTCTGTGAAAAAATAATTACAATCGGATGAAGCATGTAGGCTAGGTGTTATAAGTATGTAGAAGAAATTTTGTAAAAAACAAAAAAAACGTAAAATTGCGATTTTCACGAGAAATAATTTTTCGATTGCGCACAAATTTCACACGAATATATCAATTCATAAATTTAAGGTTCTGTGAAAAAATCATAACAATTGGATGAAGCAGGGGTGCCCAACAAGCGGCCCGCCAAGCCATTTGGTCTGGCCCGCACTCTCATACACGGACCCACGAAAAGAAAAAAATTCTTATTAAAAAATATATATATATCTGATTTGAAGTGCAGCATAAACGATCTTTGAACTCTCTGTGTGTTTTGTTTTCGGCCCAAGCTTTTAGCTTAGTTTCTTAGATGTCGAGGAGGAAATGATCTGGCCTAACTGGCTAGCCTCTGGGTCAACCATGTGTGTGGCGGGGGATGGGTGTAAGTGTACTGACCAAGGCAAGCAGTGCGAAGGATGTCGATCCTGTTCGTGTTCAATTGATAGTAAGGTGTTCACGAACTGTTATCCTATGCGAATTTCCAGAAAGTGTTTCAAGTGTCTATTTTTCATTTCATTTCATTTTATTGTCTTGTTTTGTATACCTAGTACTAGCATATAATTTTTTTTTATTTACTACAATTCAGAGATTAAACAAGTCTTAACCACTAGTCTAGTGGTTAAGACGTCCACCTGGAATGTGGGAGATCTGTGGTTCGATTCCCGGTTGGGGCGGACTTTTTTAATTTCTGAATTGTAGTAAATAAAAACAATTACACCCACGGGAGTGTTTCCCGATCAACCAATCGAGAAATACTAGCATATAATGTTACAATGTTATGACAAGATAAACAAGTTAAACAATACATTATAAAAGCTAGCTAGTTATTAAACACGTCTTTTCAAAAGACTAAGACTTGAATTAGAATGTATAGAAAATACTAAAACTAATTTACATTAATTACAAAATACACTTTTACAACAATACAATAATACACAATAAAAATGTATACTTTTACACTAATATAAGATAGGCTACTAGATAATATTAGTCTAGGCATCTATAATACATGTAAAATAAATTGTATTTACAAGACATATTATCATTGTCCGCCAAGAAATCCTCAATATCGTAGTATTCTTTTTCAACAAGAAATGTCCTAAGATCCTTTTTAAATGTATCAGTTGGTTTGTTTTTGATAATGGCAGGTAGCTTATTAAAAAGGATTATTCCTGCATATGTGGGGCTTTTCTCATATACAGCCAGCCTATGGGATGTCACAAATATATCATTTTTCCTCCTAGTATTGTAATTATGAATATTTATGTTTTTTTATATCTTCCCTATGATTAATTAAAAATAATATTACTTTGTAAATATAGAGGCATGCAAAAGTAAGAATATTCAATGTTTTGAATATTTTATTTAAGATATATTACGTGCAGTTCCAAGTGTCACATTCATTTGTTAGGTTTAAAAAAAGTCGTTATCAAAAGATTTTTAAAAATAAAATTGTAAAATAGATTGCGATTGCCGCGTATTTAACAAAAAGTAGACCGATCTTTATTTTATTGTGCCACATAATGATTAAATTGTGTGCTTAATATGCAGAGATTTCATCGCAGTGTTCAAAGAGTACAATTTAAAATGGCATTAGGACTCGAAACACAAAAGTGGGTATCCAGGGGGGGCGGTCGATCCTTCCCAGAAAGCAAGTGTGACGAGATTAACGTGACGTGTTATTGTCGTGTTTCCCAGCCTGGGCGAGTGGCAGGTGGTCAACCTGGTGAAGATCGCTGCGTTCTGTCAAGATACCAACCTGCATGAGCCGCACCAGGCTGAGAAGAGGAAGGAGTGCCTCGAGTTCTGGAACGTCCCGAATATAGCCCAGACCGCCCCCCTCGAACCTTCCCAGAAAGCAAGTGTGACGAGATTAACGTGACGTGTTATTGTCGTGTTTCCCAGCCTGGGCGAGCGGCAGGTGGTCAACCTGGTGAAGATCGCTGCGTTCTGTCAAGATACCAACCTGCATGAGCCGCACCAGGCTGAGAAGAGGAAGGAGTGCCTCGAGTTCTGGAACGTCCCGAATATAGCCCGGACCGCCCCCCCTCGATCCTTCCCAGAAAGCAAGTGCAACGAGATTAACGTGACGTGTTTTTGTCGTGTTTCCCAGCCTGGGCGAGCGGCAGGTGGTCAACCTGGTGAAGATCGCTGCGTTCTGTCAAGATACCAACCTGCATGAGCCGCACCAGGCTGAGAAGAGGAAGGAGTGCCTCGAGTTCTGGAACGTCCCGAATATAGCCCGGACCGCCCCCCCTCGATCCTTCCCAGAAAGCAAGTGTGACGAGATTAACGTGACGTGTTTTTGTCGTGTTCCCAGCCTGGGCGAGCGGCAGGTGGTCAACCTGGTGAAGATCGCTGCGTTCTGTCAAGATACCAACCTGCATGAGCCGCACCAGGCTGAGAAGAGGAAGGAGTGCCTCGAGTTCTGGAACGTCCCGAATATAGCCCGGACCGCCCCCCCTCGATCCTTCCCAGAAAGCAAGTGCGACGAGATTATAAAGAACAACAGCAAATGTAAGTTGTGAAATGTGAACCATCTTCTTATCACTTGTCACAAACCCATTACGTTCCAGTAGCTTGTTTCATCACCTTCATTCAGTATTGTTGACCCTACATTAAATGCATAACCCTCCTTTCTCATATAGATTCTGAAGAATTCTGAACACATTTAAAGAGCCTGTCTGTTCTATTGCACTTGTTTTGTTTTCTCTCAGCTTTCCTCTCGTCCGTTGAAAATTTTGTGTCTCCTGATTCACTTGAGACAATCTTCAAGTCCATCTACGACTGGCATTGCGTCGTTCTGGCAAGCTCAAGGGAAGGAAAGAATTGCGGCTTCTTTCTTGGTAAGTACGTTGGATTTTTCTAGATAGACCGCCTAGCGATAGTAGCACATAGCCTTAGTTGGCGCACAACCGTACTTTTTGGCACCCTCCGACTTTATGAGCATTTTAATTTTGCTCTGGGCTTCTATGAACGAAGTAAACAAACACACTGCTCATGTATTGCTGCATGTAGGCGAGAGTCGAGATACCAATCAGGGATAAGGGATCCACCTTTGACTCGGCTCACACGAGTGATGCACCTTTGACTCGGCACACACGAGTGATGCACCTTTGACTCGGCACACACGAGTGATGCACTTTTGACTCGGCACACACGAGTGATGCACCTTTGACTCAGATCACACGAGTGATGCACCACCTTTGACTCGGCTCACCCCGAGTGATGCACCTTGACTCGGCACACACGAGTGATGCACCGCCTGTTGATTTGCCATCAAATAC
>JAMZAV010008228.1:0-29245 GCA_024449915.1 Sweltsa coloradensis | reverse complement strand
AGGATAAGAAATTAACAAAATAAAGAAGAGCAAATAAAAATAGGGATAGACACTCGTAGACAATAACAGGAGAAATACAAATACAACACATAAATGAACAAGAACAAAATATTAGAACGGACATGAGCACCAAAACACAAAGAGATCGTAGTTCTAAAAAATAAAGATACAAGAAATAAAGATGCCATTGTATTGTGATACATAACGTGTTAACATTAAAAAATGAGACATATTTAAAACATATTGTCCAACAAACAATGTATGAAGATCATAAAGGATGATTTTATGGAAATCAATCCATACAAAATCCATCCCAGCAGAGTATCGAACCCAGGTTACGAAAAATTGAGGATGATGTTTGAAAAAAATATGACTCATCAGGTAAACAACTTAAAATCAGGAGTGTTCACAGAAGGAAAATATCATAGCTTCAAAAACACTATATTATATACATAGTTTTCGCGACGCTTTTAATGGCAATATTCATGATTATGTTCATTACACCGTCGCACTTCACCATTTTATACTGAATAGCCAGAATCGTAATGCAATTATGTATATACGTTCCAGGGCGTTGCACTATTTTAGCACATGCATTTATACACTCGTCTGTAATTTAGGTAAATGTAATTAAATATTCTAGTGAAACCCGTGAAACGTGAAAAGCATATATTTTCCCGTGTTTATCATTTGAAATCGTTGTGTTAAATACCAACAAAGTTAATAATAAGTACATAAATTTAATGGTGTATTATATGGTATATCGTGATTTTGTTGTTTTGTTTTCTGTCAACCTTATTTGACTTTGCCATCCGCGGAGCACATACAATAGGGCGCTGGTCCAAAGCGCATATCTCTACGAAGACGTGGGTTCGAATCCCGCACAAGGCATGAGCTTTTTGTAATCGTCCTGCATCGTCATCTATCACCACTCATCGCCTCGAATAGCCTTAGTGCATTAATATATACGTGAAGTAACAAAATACTTCCTCATCTAATTTTACCTTTATCTGAGACTAAAAAACTTTTTTTTTGGCAAATTTGTAGTCACACATATCATAATATGTAGCCTATATTACGTAAGATTTGTCAGGTCTAAAGACATTTACCAATATAAATACTTTCAGAGCATATTGTCCAAAGAAGTTAGGATGGAAAGTATGTGTTGGAAATCTACCATCCACAGTGAGAGTTTTGTTCATAAGCACACTGAGCCCGCCCTCTTTCGCTACCCACTTCAATGAAACCAACGGGGTATATATTTCTCTCGGTGATATTGACGCAAGCACACTCGTCTATTACATGTTAACTGTTACGCATTCACACTCTTTTTAGAGAGTTTTTTACTCTGAATTATATGGTGATGATCACTGTAGATAATGGAATAACTAGCTTTTAAATTGGATCTTTGTTTACTGTAGAATAATTACTTTTACAACGTTGCTTAAATCAGCCTGATGAAAGGGGAAACTGCGAAGCGAAGGATTTTATGAGGCCTACATTAAAAGTTTGTCTATGTGTTTGCCAATGTTGTTCGCGAACTAGATGACGACGAGAAATTCACGCAGAATTTTATCACAGTAGAACAGTTGTGAAAGAGAGAATTAAAAATAAACAAGACTGCACAATGTAGTTAGTTTTGATTGCTAACTATTAAATTAATCCATGATAATTTATACATTACTTTAAAGAGGTACAAAATAAAATTCTTTAAGAAATTATGCCTGAAATTACATAAGATTAGAAGATTGGAAAGTATATAATATTGTGAATCGCAGTGGCAGTAGTTAGTATTTTCGCATTTGGAAGAAAGTTATCTAAAGTCTTTCACTGTTGTGTAAACATTAATGGAAATCTATATTTTCTCATTTTTAGACATGTAAGCAAAACATTGGTAATCCAAACATTATTATAAAGGTTAAAGTTTAAGATTTAATTTGAATATTCCATAATTGTAAAAAAAAAAAGATAGGCCTACTTTCAAGTATTGTGTAATATACACAATTATTGAGCAAATTAGAAAAAGCCATCACTTGTACAAACCAATATTATTAAATCATATTTTGAGATAGTTTTGTTTTGAATTACCAATCACTCCCGCATGTAGACTACGAAATGCGCGCCTGACAATGGACCGCCCATAAATCAGTCCGGTCTAATTGAAAATGGCAAACATTTCATTGATCACTTGTGGCTTTATAATGGGACGTCATTTGGTGTCGCTGTTTTATGAACTTCGCAATACCGGGACGTTTAGAGTTCAATATTAGTGCAACAACGAACCAACTCCAATTCCCAATTACTAGGAAAACGCTAAAGTCCCGTCGCGTTGATGGATGAGCTTTTTTGTAAGTTTTTAGTTTGCGTAGGATCTATTTACTTATCAAGTGCCTTTTGAACGCATTGTTGGTGATTGTTGTCAAGTTTCTATTATTACTTGTAAATTGTTATTGTAAACCTAAAAAAAAACTCATATTAAAACCTTTATTCTATAGATTGTGGCTAACTTTTTCAATTTTTTCTTTCAAAAAGCAATACATCACCATTACCTTAATGTCCATGTGAAATATGAACGTTGTAGCCCCACCCGTTTGGTCAGAATCGGCCCAAATGTCACGAAAATATCGCTCTAAAAATCGAAAAAAATCGTAAAAGTACTATATTCATGAGAAATATTTCTTCTATTGTACCCAAAAACGTAGCAAGTCTAAGTTCAGAGATTTAGAAGGTCCCCTCCGATTTTCATCAAGATCGCATATGCCGTTTGCCCGGTAGAGAGTGAACAAACAGACAGGAAAAAAAAACAAAAAACATTGGAGCTAAATTTTTTGAGGGGTCAGTGAAATTAAAGTTTTCGCTACGCTCATCCAACAATATTGCCTGGACGTCTCTGAGAAAGGTCACACATTCAATTACTGTGGGGATCGTCAAACATTCGTGAGTCCATTGCGTTTTACATAATACACTATAATGCCTCGGGCTGCAGCTGCTACAACATAATATGATACTGTTTGAAACAACACCATTTGATAAATTGGGTCAGATGAGTTTCGACATAATTAAGTGAGTTGTCGATTTATGTAACCTAGCGTCGAACGTGATTGCAATAGAAAAGCATTGTTATTGAAAAGTTAATCATTATTATTTGAAAGTCAAATTCTTCCTTACTGGAGTAATAGGATTGCATTTTTATAACGAATAAATATTAATCTTCTAGCGACAAAGGGGTATTCTGACCAAAAACTTAAAAACTAACAAATACAGTTGTCTAATGAAGGTATTTTTAGTTGTTTAAAAATTCCAACTTCAATGGTACTTTTGGTTGGATCAATAAATATAATTTTTATCATTGACGTTGTTTTTATTGCTTTTAATCGTGTGCGAGACGCGAGTTTACAGACGACAAAATACTACACCGAAATTGCTATAAGAAACTATTGTCTGAATAAATTTCAAACCGTGACTAGTGCAAATTATTAAACACAAAGAACATTTAATTTAAATAAAGTGCTACATGTTAATCAAAACAAGAACGGGAATGTTTGAGCAGATAGCACAAAATATTGAATTTGGGTAATTTTAATTTGTTTTCTAATGGCTTGGAAGTTTGGCTCATTGACGTATCATCATATTGCATAGAGAGAAATTCATAAAATTATTTAAGTTCTTCACAAAACACAGTCAAGGGGAATCCCTAGACCCAAATATGATTTCTAAAGAATGCAGTAAATACGTCTGAAAAGTAAGTAGAATGTAAGAGGGGCTTAATAAAGAGCGGATAATTTTTTTGAAATTTTTTAGACGGGACATAACCTCAGAATCAACAATTTTATTCAAATTACTGGAATCAGTTGCTCAAGTTCAAAATTGAATTTTTAGCAGCGGTATTTTTGTATATTATTTCTACACTCCTTTATCTACAACCTAAATATAAGTATTATTGGTTTTATATGATTTCAGACGTTGCACGATTTTTTCCGTTAAACGGTACAAAATCTGAAATTCTGAAATTGTACCAGCAGGCGAAAAAAATTGTGCAACGCAACAAACCATATAAATACAAAAATCCTTTTATTTAGGTTGTAGATAAAGGAGTGTAGAAATAATATACAAAAAACAGCTGCTAAAAATTCAATTTTGAACTTGAGCAACTGATTCCAGTAATTTGAATCCAATAGGGAACTAGCCTTGGTCTCAAATTCACGTTTTTCATTTTTTATTATTTATAGAACACAGTTAAATAAACTTCACAAATGAAAGATTTTTTTTTAAAAATCATCCGTGGTAACTACGGGGGTACAAAGTTATAGGGTTTTGAACCCCCGCGCAAACGCTCGTTCTTGGTTCAACTGCGTTACGTAGCTTGCAGCATGCTCATCGTTGTAGTTTGTATAAATACTACAACAACAACAACAAAAGCTCGACGAGCGGCCGTGCGCGGCAGCGAAGCCTAGAGGCAATCCAGTGGACCGTGCTCATCAATAATCGGACTATTTTGACAACAACACGAACGATGACAAAGATGACGACCATGTGATTTTGACAGTGCGTCTACCCGACCTTGACTAGAAAGCGATTTATTTCTCATTAGTGGGAAAGAGCCACTGGTTATTTCTCCATGGAGATTTCTCTATGGTACAGTCATTCAAGGCTGCGCTAGGCTAGGCCCTACGCCCTAGGCTGTGTCTTAATTCTATAAAATGTCCATTTGGATGCCCTAGACACAGCCTAGCCTAGGTAGGGCTAGGCCGAGGCATTTCCTGTATCCTTAGCCAAGTTTTTTTAGGTTGATGATGATATCATTTATATCATTGATGTTTGGTAGGGCTTTAGATTTTATATTTAAATATGCGCCTAGACCTGGGCGTAGTGATAGGCCTACCTCGGCCCTAGGTCCTAAGGGCCTAGGTCTACCAAGAGGGCAAAGGCTACCACTGTAGAAACACCGGAGAAGATCATTTTATACACGTGCCAAAAGAACCAAACGACAAACAAGGCAAAAAGAATTGTTCAAAGCTGCAGCACGAGAATGTTTTGAGGAGGACGCCACCTCTACAAATTCACTCTACTGTTGTGAAGACCACTTTGATGCAAGTAAATATTATTGGTCTACTAGCTTTTTAATTCACAAGTGAATTTCCTATAAGCTTCTGTTAGGCTCCGGCCAAATATTCTCGCAGCAAAATTTGCCTTGGGATTATAAGTCTAGGGTCTAAACCTAAGAGGCGTTTTCTCGCATGGGAGAATGTCACAAATTCAATTTTTTTTTTTAATATTTCCCCGCGAGAAAATGAGTTACGTATTGGTCCTAGGCTTATAATAATCCCGAGGTAAATTAGAAGCTCATAGGAAACTAACCTGCGAAATAAAAAAGTACTAGGTAGACCAATTAATATCATTTACATACATGAAAGTGGTATTCACAACGGTAAAGTGAATTTGCAGCGGTAGGCTAGAGGCCCTACGACTCCTTGACATATTCTCGTCTTGTTGCGTTTAACCATTATTTTCTCCTGTTTAGTTTTTTTTGGCACCTCTATAACTACTTTCTCCCGTGTTTCTAGAGTGGTGTTTAAACACATCGGTACCTTACACCTTTTATAAAGCGCCATTTCTTTTAAATTCAATCAAAAGGATCATTGAGAAACGATAGCAGGAATGACAGTGGGCGCAGTGACGGCAACTGTCTGCTAGGATGTGTTTGACCCACCGCCGACTGGATGGTAGAATATCTACCATTTATATCTAGATAGCGGTGCGCCTTTGGGTCTGCGCTAGGCTGCGGTCAGCAGTCTGACGTCACACTACTTTTCGTGTTGTCTTGTGGCGGGAAGCCAGATTCAAATTTCAGCTTTAAATATTGAGAAAAGTATTAACCTTAGACAAAAAAAAACTTTAATGTTATTTTTTTTTAGATGTTATCTTTTAACATATTCGATTTCTGGAATGAAGGCTAGTTCCCTATTGTTGATTCTGAGGTTATGTCCCGTCAAAAAAAATTCAAAAAAATAATCCGCTCTTTTATTAAGCCCCTCTTACATTCTACTTACTTTTCAGACGTTTTTACTGCATTCTTAAGAAATCATATTTGGGGCTAGGGATTCCCCTTAAATACAATACTAACATTGTTATTTTGCATATTGTTTGCTTGTGGCAATAGTAATACACGATCAGGTCAGTTTTCCGACGTGTGGGTATAAAACATTTTTGTCCAATATAGCGTGTGAAAACCAAGTAATACCGACAGGTTTAACAGTCTGTTATAAAATCATTATAATAGGAAACTGCTACTTGGTATTTGCTATAGTAGGTTAACACATTATGCTTCCAACAGAGACACCCCCGGTGAACTACCAGTCACCCACGCTACGTTACGTGTGATACAACAATGGAAGTGTCTGTAGTCCCTAGTAATAACAATACACGTAATGTATATGATACAAAACTATAGATGATTAATGATATCAAAGATTAGAGCTGCCGTTTCCTGATCGCGTGCATAAAGTTATCATGCGAATGCATATGTAACAATTCGCTAACTTTATAGTGCATTATATAACTATAAGCTACGTTCCGAAACTAAATTTTGAAAGTAAATAAACTTATAGGACAGTTTCTAAGACTAGGAAAACGCTTAAGTCCCGCCGCGTTGATAGATGAGCGTATTTTTTTTTAACAAAAAAAACGTAAATTGTGATTTTTGTAATAGATAATTTTTCGATTACGCTCAAATTTCACACGAATATATAAATTCATAAAATTAAAGTTCTGTGAATAAATCATTACAATCGGATAAAGCATGTAGGTTTAATTCGTCGAAGAAATGTTAAAAATTGAAAAAAGTCGTAAAATTGCGATTATCACGAGAAATAATTTTTCGATTGCGCTCAAATTTCACACGAATATATAAATTTATTAAATTAAGGTTCTGTGAAAAAATCATTACAATCGGATAAAGCAAGTAGATGTAATAAGTCGAAGAATTTTTTTAAAAATGAAAAAATTAAAATTGCGATTTTCATAAGAAATAATTTTTCGATCGATTTTTCCCCCCTTGCAGTTCTTCGTTCAAAGATTTCATAGACCTCCACAAAATTTCATTGCAATTGGAGTATTAGTTTAGCCGGAATCGTGTTAAAAGACACACAAAAATCCAAAAATAGAAGAAAAAAATCATTCTGGATTTTTTTCTCCAGTGTGGTGAAATGGAATCTTCGCTTCGCTCATCCAAAAAGTATATTCACATTTAATCAGGCATGCTGAGTGTATATTATTATCTTATTTTATTGAATATTGAGTGTATTTAAAAACACCTGAAAATGCTTTGACTGGATCATGTATACTTATTATTAGTTCCTGATTAAAGAATAGAGAAACTAGAGATGAGAGAAACAACTGACAAAATCGATTAAAAATTGGACACAACATCAAACAAAGTAACCCAAACATGGTATACAACATAAATCCACTCAACTCGCTAGAACACGGCTTTCTTGCAATAAGATCGTGCCCCACCATGTTCACTGGCTATACTGATGACATGGAAGAGCGCAGGTGGATGTCACCTCGCTGGCCGTTCGATCTACTCCCTCACAGACGACTTCTAGTTAAATTCTTAGTGTGGGGAAATTACATGATTCAAAATATTATTTAAGCATCCTCTAAATGATATTTTTGCCGAAAGTAGGATTAAATTATACAATTTTTAGCGTACGGCCAGACTAAAATAAAAAAAAATCGTTTATTCAGAGTTGATTAAAAATAATTAACGATCACGGTGTACCCATAACCGGTACCATCTTTTGTGTTTTAATCACCATTAATTACACAGAATTTAAATACGCGGGATTGCGCAAAAAAATACGCGGGATTGCGCAAAAAAAACGCGTCTTTCGCCACCGTACTTTTAAAATAATTTGCCACACCATGGAACGAGTGTTACTCGGGGCGCCCAATCTTGCTATCTAACAACCCTGATAACACGCTTTAAAAACAGATTTTAATATCATTCATATTCTACAGACACATGTCTGTGTTCACATATGCAATACAACATTGAAATACAATCATATTAATTAACTAGGAAAACGCTTAAGTCCCGCCGCGAATTGTTGGATGAGCGTAATTGGTGCATTTAGCTGCCATGTGTTATGCTAATTTTGTGTTGTTCTGTGGCCAAACATTACTTAGTTAAATTTTTTTTAAAAAATTAAATTAAATAAAATTAAAAATTAACTTAATTTTTTCAATTTTTTTTCAATTAATCGAAATTGTTAAAAAAATCGTAAAATTGCGATTTTCATAAGAAATAATTTCTCGATTGCGCTCAAATTTTACACTAATATATTAATTCATAAAATAAAGGTTCTGCGAAAAAAATATTACGATCGGATAAAGCATGTAGGTGTTATAAGTCAAAGAGTTGTTTAAAAAAAGAAAAAAACCGTAAAATTTCGATTTTTATGATAAATATTTTTTCAATTGCGCTCAAATTTTACAAAAATATCTAAATTCATAAAATAAAGGTTCTGTGCAAAAATCATTAAAATCGGATAAAGCATGTCGGTGTTATAAGTCGAAGAATTTTTTTAAAAATTGAAAAAAAATCGTAAAATTGCGATTTTCACGAGAAAAAAATTTCCGATTGCGCTCAAAAACGTGGCAGTTCTAAGTTCAGAGATTTCGAAGGCCTCCATAAAATTTCATCGCAATCGGATTATCGGTTTAGCCGGAATCGTGTGGACAAACAGACAAAAATACAAAAAAAAAAAAAAAAAAAAGAAAGAAAAAAAAAAACATTCCGGATTTTTTTCTCCAGTGTAGTGAAATGGAATCTTCGCTTCGCTCGCTACGCTCGCTACGCTCATCCAATTAGTTATTGCTTTATTGTTTTACATATTTAATTTTATGTTAGTTTAACTTGTTTGTTATTCTGTGTCGCAAGATAACAGCTTTGGCTGCAGATACCCAATAAAGTATTATTTTTATGATATATAAATATATACATATATTATTATTATTATTATTATTATTATTATTATTATTATTATTATTATTATTATTATTATTATTATTATTATTATTATTATTATTATTATTATTATTATTATTATTATTAAGATATACACAATGTACAAAACGGACCAAGAATTATACAGTTTTAAATTGGTGGCCGCATAGCTCAGTTGGTAAGAGCATAGCCCGGACAGCTAACGTCCCGGGCTCGATCCCCGGTGTAGTCACTTTTTTAATTTCGGTCTAAATACTAACATAACGGTTTCATGGTCGCCTACTATAAATAATTAATTCTTTCGGGTTTTCGTGTTCTCGGAATCTCGGAAACTCGAAAGAATTAATTATGTCATATATATCCGAGAAAATCTCGGAATCTAACTTTAAACTATAAGAAGCATGTGATTACAGATTTTGCCTTTCAACGAACATAGGCAAGGTCACTTATAAAATCCAACCTTCTTGAAACGTCACCAATTTGATTGCAGTGTTGTCAAATTAAGTCCCTTTGTTGTGGAGGCCTTATCAGCTGATTTCCAACACACATTCACACTGCACTAACAACCCATTATTTACGAATGCTACCAAGTCACGTATTTAATTAATTAATTAAACTTGTCGATACATTTCAAGCAGAAGATATCCCCTCCGAAAAACTATGAAAATCGCTATCGAGCCCTTGTTTTGTTTGCCTGACAACATTCCAATTAGACGACATTTTAGCTTAATGAGAGAGATAAATGGAGCATGCTCCACTTAGGCCATAAAGCCTACGTGTTGTGATCCAGTTTGCCTCAGTGGCCCTCATACCGCTCCGATAGTTGATAGTAATGAATGGCTTATTTATTGCACAAAATTACAAGAATTAAGTTATTTAAAACGTAATGGCCTTTACTTGTTTCAACATTTGACGTGTGGTAATTGATGGTCTAACTAGTTTTAAGTGAACATATTGGATTACATGCTTAAAAAAACTGAATCAATGTTGGAGTTAAAAAACTAAACGAACTAAATGAAAATAGAGAAGCTTCGAGTATTGCACACATGCTGCATCACTGTTGATATTTATGTCGTTATTAATTAGGTTGTACCCTGCATTTAAATATTATCCTAAAGTCATAACATCGGGAATTTACCTTTCAAATTACAGACCAAATGTCCTTTCGCATACAGACTCCGCAACATTAATGTTTTGACAAAATAAAAGAATTCCTATATGGAATACGTTTTTGAATAATTTTATCTCCAGTACAAATGCCATGCATGTATTAATGTCACACTTACACCAATATTTCTTGGTTCGTCAAGTATGTACTCCACAACACCCACACCATGTGTGACAAGTTTCTATATTTTACTAAAGTCAAATGTTTAAATCGTTGAATATTATATTTATGATGTTTTTGTAATGTTTTTATGATAGGCTAATATGTAGCCAGATATAATGTAAATGTTTTTCTATGAATAAATAATAATACTAATAATGTGAACCCATAACACATGTACAAAGTAATGTACAAGATCTTTTCCGAATTGTAACCTCTCGTATCAAGACATAACGTAAAGAAATATGAGTAATGCATTATGTTGATAAATATGCATTGAAGTTAATGAAGAATCATTGTCGGTTTCACACTGGAACCTAATCATGTTTTAATGTGTTAAAAACGGTTAATTTTGTCTCAGCATGAGAAAACATAGGGACAAGAACTGCAGACAATTAAACAAAACAAAACCAAGTACTATGCACGTATAGTTTTAAATTTTGCCCTAAGAAAATGTTTCCTGTGGACACAAATTAAGTGAAAAAAATATTAATGAATGTTGTAGAACAATACGTCATGAAAATAATTAGGTTTGTATATTATATTGAATTAATAATTATTCACAAGTAGTGGTGTATTAGAAAAATCTACTAAAACTTTGCTAGATCGTGTGTTATTGTGCACACCTGTGATAGCACAAAATATTTCCAAAATTGTTTTAAAATTACATGCAGATATTTGTTAAACATAAATTTCGTAAATTACTGATTTATGTTGTGGTAATTTATTTAATTTTGCACTGAAAATATATTTTTTGTGCTAACATTTCTGTGAAGAACGGAAAAATGTTTGAAATAATAGTAAACAAGTGCAATGCATAGCTACTTTAGTAATCCCTTTTGTCACAAGTTGACACAACTCGACGATTTAAAGCTACATAGGAATAAATTGAGTCAATATTATTTGTACTTTAGATACGTTTTTAATGGTAAGCAAATTGGCTTCGAAGCGGAATAAGAGAATCATATAAAAGCTCGTAATCGAGTCACAGAATACGTCTACTCATCAATGTTTGCGCAACCCTTCTATTTTTAGAAACAATGTAAATTTAAAATGAAAAAGGTGTCGCCACGTTTTATGGTAGAACTAATCCAAATGTTACGACCAGTTTGTTAGCTTAAACGTTTTGCGAGATCCATTTATATCCAACCAAGCGTTTAAAAATAAAATTCACATTTCAAAATGTTACACTTTAAGGGGAATCCCTAGACCCAAATATGATTTCTAAAGAATGCAGTAAAGACGTCTGAAAAGTAAGAAGAATGTTAGAGGGGCTTAATAAAAGAGCGGATTATTTTTTTGAAATTTTTTTGACGGGACGTAACCTCAGAATCAACAATTATATTCAAAATACTGGAATCAGTTGCTCAAGTTCAAAATCGAATTTTGAGCAGCGGGTTTTTGTATATTGTTTCTACACTCCTTTATCTACAACCTAAATATAAGGATAATTGGTTTTATATGGTTTCAGGCGTTGCACGAAACGGTACAAAATTTGAAATTGTACCGGCAGGCGAAAAAAATTGTGCAACGCAACAAATCATATAAAACCAAAAATCCTTTTATTTAGGTTGTAGATAAAGGAGTTTAGAAATAATATACAAAAACCCGCTGATCAAGATTCAATTTTGAACTTGAGCAACTGATTCCAGTAATTTGAATATAATTGTTGATTCTGAGGTTATGTCCCGTCAAAAAAATTTCAAAAAAATAATCCGCTCTTTTATTAAGCCCCTCTTACATTTCTTACTTTTCAGACGTCTTTACTGCATTCTTTAGAAATCATATTTGGGTCTAGGGATTCCCCTTAATGCTAAGGTGTGTGACGTTGTTGTGTGGGTCATGAAGTGGGTATTTATAACGAGTATTTAAAATCTTTTTTTATTCAAATTATATATTATGTACTATCAGCAACTAAATAATCGTGTCATCGATACTCAGAGTATTTCAAAATACCCTTAAAATTACACTATTTGACTATGAAGGGCTAATTTAAACTGATAAAATAAATTCAAACTAACGTAGGCCTGGGTTTTTATGCCAAACATTTAAGTTATAGAAATCTAATAAATTCACTGTTTACTAAAAGAAAATATTAGAATTAATGTTACAAAAGGGGAGTATGGACGTCGGGGAAGTAGATTCCATTTACAATTCTCTCACTTGTTTAAATCATCCGGGCATTAAAAAATTTAATGTCCTTAAAATTAACTATAACTCCCAAAACACGAACTATGCTAAATCAACTTAAGTATAGAGAATTCTTTTTCTATGTAGCAAGCATATAATACATCGCAACTAAAGAACGTATTCAACTTTGACTTTTTACACGTATGTAAAATACATATTTTTGCAATTGTTTTCTTATGGTGCATGCTTTACTCCCGATAACAAAGCTCTGTGACTCTTCATGAGGCTACTTAACATAATAATATAAATTCTGTAATATAAAGTTAGAAGTCATTACACTATTTGAATATTGCTGACACGCGGTGTTTCATTTCCAGTGGCGGGAATCTAACAAGAACATAACTTCGCTCGCTCTCCTGAGCCACTTCCACATATGGCACTTCCCATCGCACTAACTTGCTCAACTCACAACATACGAATGTCGCTACCATAAATTCTCACACCACACCTTGTGAAGCATTGCACAAACTTGAGGTCGCAGGTTTACGTTAAGAATGTGTCATCGAGACAAGGGGCCCTATTAAAACATCGCAACACATTCCTTAACTCCTGGATAACCACGATGGTGTATGCCTCGCTCTTCACGACGTTCTTGTGCCTAATGCGTTGTAAGACCTCTGAACGCTTTATACAAGATATCGTTTATATCCTCTTCTACGTTATACGACCGTGAGGCGGTTTACTCCAGAGACTAGAGTTGGAAGACAATTGAATGCTATCAGCCCTTACAAAGTTTGTTTAACTTAATTTAATTACGGGAGATAAAGCATAGAGACAATAACATTTGTATGGGCAGTATATTTCGGTTTCAATTTTAAATGAGAACCGAAACTAAGGCCTCGGCAGGAGAGATATGAGGCCGTAACGCACAACAATTAAAATAATTGTTGCAGTTGTAGAGAGAACAAAGCTAATAAAGTATTCCCTAAGCGTACACCCTTCACTTTATGCTAATCAGCTTATCAATTATTAGTTATGATATTCTCTTTCAAAAAAACAAAGTATTTTATTGATCATAGCTGTTCTGTCGCAGTGTTTATTTATTTTTCTGCCAATGTTTCAAAGACTGTGTTATCTTCTTCATCAGTACTTGATATATGACGATGTTTACAAATTGACGCTTGTTTTTTCTTCTTGTTTTTCCACTATTGTTGCCATAAAATAATTTTCGTTGGTCTTGGAAACGTTGACAGATTATTAAGATACCACCGCGAGAGAACAGCCCGATCAATAAAATAATGTCATCAACGGCTGCGAGACAGGTAAAACAAAAAGCTGTTTTACACTCATATTAAATTAAGACTAGACTAATCTATTTATCAGAAGTTTTCGATAAATTTCTTTCTACTGGTTTAGCAGTTACGAATTATATTTAACAACGTGTTATTTTGTATGTATTTATTTAATTGTTTAATTATTTATTCAACGTTTATCCAATTTAGTTAAAAATACTGATTTACAAAGGAGGGCAACTAAATAAATCTTATTGATTGATTGATTGGATATTGCTTAACGTCTAATTGGATGAGCGTAGCGAGCGAAGCGAAAACTTCAATTTCACTGACCCCTCGAAAAATGTAGCTCCAATGTTTTTTTGATTGTTTTTTTGTTTGTTTGTTTGTCTGTTTGTTCGCATGATTCCGGGCAAACGGCATAAGCGATCTTGATGAAAATTTGACAGGACCTTCGAAATCTCTGAACTTAGACGTGCCACGTTTTTAAGTACAATCGAAGAAATATTTCTCATGAATATCGCACTTTTACGATTTTTTTCGATTTTTAGTGCGATATTTTCGTGACATTTGGGCCGATTCTGACCAAACGGGTAGGGCTACAAAGTTCATATTTTAAATGGACATTAAGGTTATGGTGATGTATTGCTTTCTGAAAGAAAAAGTTGAAAAAGTTAGCCAGAATCTATAGAAATAAAGCTTTTAATATAAGTTTTTTGATTTTTTGTGCGATATTTTCGTGCCATTTGGGTCAATTCTGACCAAACGGGTGGGGCTACAACGTTCATATTTCACATGAACATTAAGGTTATGGTGATGTAGTACCTTTTTAAAGAAAAAGTTGAAAAAGTTAGCCAGAATCCATAGAAGAAAGGTTTAGATATGAGTTTTTTTGAGGTTTATAATAACCATTAACAAGTAACATTTGAAACTCGACAACAATCACCTACAATGCATTCACAAAGCACTTGCAAAGGAAAAGTGGTCCCACGCAAACAAAAAACTTACCAAAAACGCTCATCCATCAACGCGGCGGGACTTAAGCGTTTTCCTAGTTTATTCAACGTTTATCCAATTTAGTTAAAAATACTGATTTACAAAGGAGGGCAACTAAATAAATCTTATTGATCGATTGATTGGATATTGCTTAACGTCTAATTGGATGAGCGTAGCGAGCGAAGCGAAAACTTCCATTTCACTGACCCCTCAAAAATGTTTAGCTCCAATGTTTTTTGTTTGTTTTTTTTGTTTGTTTTTTTTGTGTGTTTGTTCGCGCGATTCCGGGCAAAACGGCATAAGCGATCTTGATGAAAATTGGAGGGGACCTTCGAAATCTCAAAACTTAGACGTGCCACGTTTTTGGTACAATCGAAGAAAATATTTCTCATGAATATCGCACTTTACGATTTTTTTCGATTTTTAGAGCAATATTTTCTTTACATTTTGGGCCGATTCTGACCAAACAGGTGGGGCTACAACGATCATATTTCACATGAACATTAAGGATATGGTGATGTAGTACCTTTTGAAAGAAAAAGTTGAAAAAGTTAGCCAGAATCAATAGAATAAAGGTTTTAATATCAGTTTTTTTTTAGGTTTATGATAACAATCAACAATTGACAATAGAAACTCGCAACCAATCACCTACAATGCATTCACAAAGCACTTGCAAAGGAAAAGTGGTCCCACGCAAACTAAAAACTTACAAAAACGCTCATCCATCAACGCGGCGGGACTTTAAACGTTTTCCTAGTATTTATGCAACTTGGATAATCGAGACGAAGAGAGGGACGTAAGGGGTGACGCGGGGGGACAAGGGGTGAAAAGGCCTGTGCTGGTCAGAACCAGACACAAGCGAATGGGGAGGGCAGGGGTTTCCCCAAGTCGTGGTCGTCTCCGTCTGTGTCATCATCCGTCCGTGTTGTCATTGTCGTCGCCGTCGGGGAGGTAGTCAAAGGGAAGGAGAAAGTTCCCCGACGACGACCCAGAGCTCGCCATTAGTTTCAGGGAGAAGATCTCCACTAATCACGGGCCAAACCACGAGAAGGTTGCGAGTTGGAATTTGATGGCCAATAAATTTATTAAATGCAGACACAATCAAGAACTATATTTAAGTAAAGTTTGAAATAGTTTGGGTGAGCGAAGCGAAACTTCATTTCACTGAACCCTAAAAAAATTTAGCTCAAGTTTTTAGTTTTTTTCTCTCTGTCTGTTTGTTCGCACGATACCGGGGCAAACGGCATATGCGATCTTGAAAAAATTGGAGTCTTAAACTTAGACCCGCCACGTTTTTGGTACAATCGAAGAATATTTCTCATGAATATCGTACTTTTTACGATTTTTTTTTTTTCCGATTTTGTGCGATATTTTCGTGACATTTCGGGCCGAATTCTGATCAAACGGGGGGGCTACAACGTTCATATTTTACATGGACATTAAGGTAATGGTGATGTATTTTCTTTTGAAAGAAAAAGTTGGAAAAGTAGCCAGAATCCATAGAATAAAGGTTTTAATATGTGTTTTTTTAGGTTTATAATAACAATTAACATGTAAACCCAAAAGAAACTTGACAACAGTCAAACCCACAATGCACTTGCAAAGGAAAAGTGGTCCCACACAAACTTAAAACTTACAAAAAAACCATCCATCAACGCGGCGGGACTTTTGCGTTTTCCTAGTAATATTACAACAAGAATGCATAATAAGACTAAACAAATAACAAATTCAAATAGGATACTAAATTAAATTAAATAGGAAAACGCTAAAGTCCCGCCGCGTTGATGGATGAGCTTTTTTAAGTTTTAGTTTGCGTGGGATATCTCTACTTTTGCAAGTGCTTTTGTTTTGCCCGCCTAACGCAATGTAGGTGATTGTTGTCAAGTTTATGTTCTCAACATTGGTATATAACCGTAAAAAACTTTTTATAAAAGCTTTATTCAAACAAAATAAATTTCATCAATTAAAAAGGTAACAACACCATAAATAAAATGTCCATAAGAAATGACCAAACACCCACCCCCCAAAATGCCCAAACAAAAAAAAAAAAATCGAAAAAATACGATATTCATGAAAAATATTTTTTTGACCAAAAACGGGCAAACTAAGTTAGAATTTCGAAGGTCCTGTCAAATTTTCATCAAGATCGCAATGCCGTTTGCCCGGTGAAGGAAACAAAGACACAAAAATACAAAACAAAAAAAAAAAACAAAAAAAAAACAAACAAAAAACACCCGAGCTAATGTTTTGGGGGGTCAGTTAAATTTAAGTCTCACTTCATACTCGCTTCGCTCGCTACGCTCATCCAATGAATAACTAAATACAAATAGAGGAGGAAAAGAAAAGAAAGAATGAAAGACAAAATACAAAAGAGAGAGAAAAGAAAGGGAAAACTTAATTTTTAAAAAACGGAAAAAATGATTTATTAGACGATCCCACTCAAACGAATATGGATTAGCCTAGGTTTGCCATAAATCAGGAACAGCAAATCCGTGAGTATAACAATTTCGCGGAAGAAATCACCGAACCCGAATATTCATTCTTCCGTTAAATCCCGATTACAATTTAGTACAAAAATATTGACTCTAATATATAACTAGGGAAAACGCTTAAATCCCGTCGCGTTGATGGATGAGCTTTTTTGTGAGTTTTTAGTTTGCGTGGGGATCTCTTTATTTTATCAAGTGCCTTTTGAACGCATTGTAGGTGATTGTTGTCAAGTTTCTATTGTTACTTGTTAATTGTTATTAAATACCTCAAAAACCTAATTTAAAACCTTTATTTATATGGTTTCTGGATAATGTTTTCAACTTTTTCTTTCAAAACAATACATGACTAACCTAATGTCCATGTGAAATATGAACGTTCTAGCCCCACCCGTTTGGTCAGAATCGCCCAAATGTCACGAAAATGTCGCACTAAAAATCGAAAAAATCGTAAAAGTACGATATTCATGAGAAATATTTCTTCGATTGTATCCAAAAACGTGGCACGTCTAAGTTCAGAGATTTCGAAGGTTCCCTCAAAATTTCATCAAGATTGCATATTCCGTTTGCCCGGACAAACAGACAGAAAAAAAACATTGGAGCTAAATTTTTTGAGGGGGTCAGTGAAATTGAAGTTTTCGCTTCGCTCGCTACGCTCGCTAAGCTCATCCAATTATAACGCACATGTAAAAAATTAAAATTTTCTACATGGTTAGTCAAACTGATCATAGCTATGACACAGGACACCAGACTCAAGTTGCGGATCGAGTATTGATGAACAATGTAAAGCAAAGCAAGTACTTATATTGACACCATACATTTTGGGGATTCCAAGTACCAGTATGTTGGCAAAACATTTTGAGACCAAGAATCAACATAAGGTGAAGAAACAACTGAACTTACTACATGATATTTTAAATTTGAATATATAATCATGTATTTACAAAATTTACAGGTTAAATTACAATTGACACGTCATCTGTTTCATAACTGAAGAAGCTATCCGTTAAATATAAACACCGTTATTTACTACTTCAGGATCTTTTAAAATAATAACACGTTCGATTGAAACAGTTTATCTGCTACCTATACTATATTAGCAGAGCGCTCTCAACGTTCGTCAGTTGCAGGCGAAAGCGTCCGTTGACATGTAAAGTTAGTGTGACATCATTTCACCTGTTAAACACTATCTTTACGAACAAGTTCAGCGTGTCTGTCTGTCTTCACCGACTTAATCAGTCACTGTCAGTGTGATTGTCAGCGCCGACTCCGATGCTGAACACATCCCCTAAACGCGAGGCGACGTGACGCCGCAACTCGGAACGGACCCACTCGAGCGCGGGCAGACAGACAGAAGCACACTGCCAGAGAATGATGGAGTTGTTGAAAAGGGAGAAGGAAATATTGTTCCAATTTGTCTCCGCGTGGATTAATTAAGATTCCCGTGGTTGCAAGGTTCCCCTGCCTTGTGAGCCAAGGAGGGGTGACAGCTCCTGCGGAATACCGCTTTATGAGAGAAGAGGGAGCACTAAAGAACACGGCAGAAACCTTGCGGCCTACTTCACAACGAACTGTTATGATTAAACAGAATGTGCACGCTTGTCAACACCGAGAAAGACTCTTTTTCTTGCTTATATAATTATTAATTATGCCAATGTTGAAAGTTAGGTACGCCATACTATTTGACAGAACCAGAAAGACGAAGCGTTATAGTTGGTGGTGGTGTTGTTGTTATTGTTGGTAGCTCTTGTTAACATTTAACATACTATAAGTCATGCACGCCATTTGCGAGCGAATATAAAGTTATTTCTTGTATCGAGCGTACAGAACGTTTTTACTTTCCTTAAAGTGTTGTATGCCGAATTTAATACTTCGGTATGAAGTAGACTCAAAAAGGCGGGTGTGTAGGGCTATACGTGGGAAAGAAAAATGATTGCTTATGCTTTTTTCTTTTCTATTTATAAAACTCCCAACTCAAGTATGAATTCTTGCCTAGCACTCAAGTTGAAAACATAATATTATAGAAGTACGTCTACTGCGCCCTCTTTAATAGTAATAACATTATGGATTGGATGGAATATCGCAGTATATAATCACTTAAAAGAAATTTTATAAAATTACAACAAAATTAGTTGTACCTTATGATGTCATAATAATGACAAACACTATGTGCCATGCTTTAAAACTAGTGGATAAAACTTTGTAAAAAGTTAAAGTTCAAATCCAGCAGGAACTTTTTAACTCGTAGCAATAAAAGCTCTAAAAGGCATTATAACTGTCTTATAGTGGAATGTATTGTGAGAAAACAAAGATCGAGTGCAAAAGTTTTGTCAATGGGGAACGGTTTTGATTTGTTTCTAGTATTGAGCGTATTAAGTGATCAATAATGAAAGTACTCACTCAGTGAAACAATAGGCTGTCACAGTCCAGATAGTAAAATGATTTGATCGGGACATTTCACCGCGTCGATAATTTGTTATATCTGTTACGTTTCAGCCCAAAGTGTGTGGGGAAAATGTGCCAATCAATTCATTTTAATTTTAACAACCCACGAGCTTCGAAAGCCTAAAATTGGAAATAAAGTAAATTTATGAAAAAATAAATTATACAGCTTATGTGTTATGTTGGCCGTTTGTTACGTTTGTTTAAATTGGTTTCAATCATATCTTCAACATGCCTGACTATATAGGTACTCATTCAGGAATAATATGTTGTATACTCTACTTATATAACATCATTAACGTTTTCACATGCCTGTTGTTGTTTTATGTATTCTTATTAAATCAAATATTTATGCAAATTGTTGTTTGAATATCCATCAACCACTATGCCACTTGTCACCTTGTTATTAGTTATGTACACAATGTATTTATTAATTACGATATTGATCCATGCTATAGCTTACTGCTACTCTGCTTCATTAGAATTCTTGCCATTATATAATTAACCGGTGACAACAATATTTCATTATGAGCTCCTTTGCTTCATGGTTGGATAAATTTAGAATCATTTATTTATTTATTTATTTATTATTTAACGTCTATCCTATTCAGTTATAAAAACTGATTTACAAAGGAGGACAACTAAATAAATCTAATTACATAGATGCAGAAACAACAATAAATTACATTTCGTAAATATTTGAAATAGTAGCATTACAAACAACAATGCATTTAACACAAGAATTTTGGTAACAAATTGAATGATATTATATGCATTCAATGAATGAATCAAATATAAAAAAGGGTGGAGAATGAAAAGAAAAGAAAAGGGAAAAGAAAAAAAAAGAAAAAAAAAAACATTAAAAAGAAAAACGAAAAGAAAAAAACTGATTTATTAGACGATCCCACTCAAACGAATATGAGGTTTGCCAAAAATCAGGAACATCAAATCAGGGAGTATAATCAACTTTCGCGGAAGTAACCACCGAACGCGAAATCTTTATTCTTGGGTTCAATCTTCATTTTTGTGTTCAAATCTTGACTCATATATATAATTATATCAGATATATAATTTTTTTTTTAAATTCATGTCAAACTGATCACAGCAATGATACAGGACACCTAAATCAAGTTGCAAGCTCCATCATTGGGCGGCAACCAGACAATCTAGGCAGAAAAATATAGTTGAAAATACATTGTTTATATCATAATCAAAGCAATAATGAACAAACAAAGAGAAAAGCAAAATCAATTATAAGAGCTTATGAAGGTAAATTAACATTACACAAACACACAGACAATAACTTACAAATAAATAGTAAAAATCAATTTTTTGCTCTTTGATTCATTATCATTGCTTCAATTTTACTTTTAAATTGTACAATTCCTAGATCAGTAAACTGGCTTCTAATATCATAAGAAATTGAATTCCAATAGGATACGCCTCTGTACATAAATGACTTTCTAAATGCTTCAGAATTTAATCTAGGAACTTCCAATGAGTTTATTAAAGTAGAATTTCTATCACGATCAACAATTTTAAAAATATTGGGTAGAATACCTAAAAACATACCTTTCAATACTTTGTATGTATTTACCAGCACGCTATACTTCATCCTCTCCTCAATCGTGAAACAATCAGACTGCAAATCTTGGTTCAAGGGAAATGAATCAAACAGATGGTCAATTCTCTTCTGGAGTACAACATACTCAGTAGAAGGTCTTACTGCCCAAACCACTAAGCAATAATCAATAACAGAGTGAATATAAGAATCTACAAGTAACCTCAACATTCTCTCGGTTACAAACCTCTTCATTCTACTTATAATTCCAATTGCTGATGATACTTTATTACACACATTCATAATGTTTCTTAAAATTTAAATTACAATCTAAGAAAACTCCAAGATATTTAAATTCATACACTCTAGAAATTAACTTACCAACAATTTAACGTCAAATGAATATCATTCATGCTTCTATCATTAGCCTTATGAAAAATCATAAAATTTGTTTTGCTATAATTAATATCAAGTTCCTGAGTTTTAAACCAATCATCCATCCTCTTTAGAACTTCTTGAAGGACGTCTTACGCTCTCTTCGACATCCACAACTTCTAATAAAAGACCAAGTCATCAAGCATATAAGATATAATTGATGCCTCCATTATAGTAGATATATCATCTATATAAAGAATAAATAACAGGGGTCCTAATATTGATCCTTGGGGTACACCACAAAATATATTGAATACTTTTGAACTATATTTTGCAAGATTTATAAACATTTTTCTATTTAAAAAATAATCCGCCAAAATTGATAACAAATAAGGACTTACGTTAAACCTGGTTTTTAATTTATTAGAAGAGGTAAAAAAGGTATGAATCAAATGCTTTCCTAAGATCAACAAAGGACAGCTCCAACCTTACCATTACGTTTATCAATCCCTTTATAGATAAAATCTGTAAATGCTAGAAGGGCACTTTGCGTTGACCTACCTTTCCTGAAACCATGCTGGTTTGCACTTAAACCTTCAGATGCATCCACTTCATGTAATAACCTCTTGTGTAAAATATTTTCAATAATTTTCCCTACAATTGGAAGAGTTGATATAGGTCGATAAGAATTCCTATTACTCTTTTTACCTTTACCCTTATAAATAGGCGTTACCCTTGCCAATTTCAGCTGTGTTGGGAAATCACCTACAAGAAAGAAATGGGGAAATTAGATACGCTAATAATCCGACTATTGATGCGCATTTCTTAAATACTATGCATGGAATCTCTTGAATTGTTGCAGAGCTCTAATTTTTAAGGCGTTTAATTGCTGAAATGACTCTTCATTAGTTACTTTTGTATGCGGAAGATTCTCTGCTTCTCTTCTATTTAAATCTTTAAACTTACCAATTTCATTTGAAAAATCTACATCGTTCACAACAAAAACTTTTTTGTAACAAACAGCACATATCTGGATTAGACGTGTAGGATACCCCATTCTCTGTCAATGAGGCTATGCTAACACTCTTTTTTTTTTTGTTACCTGTCAACTTATTATAAACTGACCATAAAGATTTTGAAGAAATTCATTATCAAAAGAAGACTAAAATGCTCACGCTTAGAAAAACGAATCTGATTATTTACCTTATTTCTTACTTTCTTGTATTCCTCCCACGTTGACTGCCTTCTAAAAATTCTAAATTCTTTGCGCAAGTGGTCTCTCCTATGCATGGATTTCCTAATCTCTGCTTAACCATGGGGCTGGCTTACCTTTAATTCTTAATTTCAAGGGGTGTGCATGTTCATTTAGAGGTTCTACGACTACTTTAACAAACATTTCTAATTTATCATCTGCACTTACTGCCATACCAATTGGTCAATGGACCACTTAAGATATCTTCATCTACTTGCTTCCAATCAACATTCTTATAATTTCTAGTATTTACAAATTTAGGAAGAAATTTTTGCTTATTAATCTTACGAACACAATAAATTAATTCATGATCACTTAATCCTACACTTATAATACTGACTGAATAATATTTTCATTGTGATTTGCATAACCATGATCCCTTCAAGAAGCTGACCTATTATTAACCCTCGTAACAGACTTTATCAATTGTACCACTCCATGTGATCTAGTAAGAATTTTGAAATATTTACTGGTAATGTCTTCTTACTCAAATCAATGTTGAAATCACCTAGAAAAAAACAATTCATTAGCTTCCGATTTTAAATTATTTACTAAACTATCAAAACAATCTGAAAATTCTTCTAACTTTACGTGTGGAGCTTTATAAACTGCTGTAAAAATCATTGGCTTTACATTCGGAAGCCAGAATTTAACTGACTGCAACTCAACATCTATCGGAAATTTAACTTTCACTCGACTACACTTGACATGAACTTCTCAGCAATATAAATAACTAACCCTCCCCTACCCTTTCACGATCAAATCTTAGCATTTTATAATTGTCAATAGAAATAAAACCGTCTGGAACAGACTCATCTAGAATGTTCACAGCAAGCAAATATATCAAAATTATACGTGTCAAGATAACTCTCAACTGATCTATGTACTTATCCAACTTACGTATATTGAGATGTCCAAGCTTCATTCCTTTTGGCAATACAGCTAAACCATTAGCAGCAACATCATTTATATTTTGTGGTTCTTTATCGACATCATGATTAAAAAGATTTTCATGTAAATTTCATGTACACTTAGAGGGGGAAATAAACAATTCATACAATACCATCTCGTCGAAACTCTTCTTGTTCGGTTCTTCAGTTCATAGACATCTTGAACGCCACATTGAAGGCACTTGCTGCTATTATAACTGATTATACACTTATTACATTCCCATGGTCCAATTATTGAATCAAATGCCTCAATTGTCATATTTATACATACCCGATGGAAATACTCTTCACATACCGAGCACTCTAGGCGTTTAGTTTTTTTGCTCTTTTTCAAATTACATACGGTACAACGTTTAACCACTTGTTTAGCCATTATGAATGAAAGAAATTGTAATGTTATAATCGAAAGAATATAATTCAAATTCCCTAGGCCTAATTCTGCTGTCAGAAAAGTAAACAATAATATTTTGAAGTTTGTTTATATAACAAGCGAACGTTCCAATTGATTTTTTGACAGAAAATCAAAAATCAAATCCTTTTTTAAATATTACTTCTTAAAACAACTTTATGATATAAATTTGGTCTTCACAATGATACTTCAAAATAAGGGAAGGATTTTAATGTCAACAAACTCAAAAATTACTAAATAAATATGATTATTAAATGAGTATTTAAGCCTAAAGCTTGTCGTCAAGGTGCACACTGATGAAGACGTTAACACAAATCTAAATATGTTTAAATTCCTATAAGATATTAAATGAATTTAAATGTGTTTGCTCACCACACACACTGAACTCTAAATAACCTTATTGATGCAAAATCACTATCTGAAAACCTTTGAATGCTTACAAATCAGATTAAAACACAGGAGTGATTTTTAGGGCGACAGTTTTGTAAGAAAACCACACAATTGAGTAAAACGACTGATTATTCTGTAAATAATGAAAACTAAAACTTCCCTTCAATGTCACTCGTAGTATAATTCTAGAAGATCAAGATGCAGTCAAAATTTGATATGGGTTTCTTGTATTTCCGTGTAAAGATAGAAAATTATCAGGAGATTTTCTAAGCTTGACAGATTGGAAAAAAGACAAACGCATTGTCAAAGACAAACGCATTGTCAAAGACAAACGCATTGTCGAAGACAAACGCATTGTCATTATTAAAAATTGGCAAGCTAATTTTACTGTTTACTTGTCGCAATACAAGTTTCCAGTGGCTGGCTGGAATCAAAGTTAGAAACTGTTGGTTTATACATGCTACTTGTGGAGTGAGATGATTTGCAACTTACAGAAGCCAAAGTGTACTTAAGGGACCGAGCTATCATAAGACATAACCACTTGGAAAATAGGGATATATACTTGGTACATTCACAAACAAAATTCTAAGACGCGAACAGCGTGGGCTTAAAATGAATGGAATGTAAGTTTAATAACGGAAGGCGGGTTTTTTGGCTTCAGGGTGTCTTGGGTTTTTTGAAACATTAGAAAAAAGGGAAAAGGGACGAAAAGCCCCCCCAACCCAAAATTTAAATGTGCCAAAAATTTTCATGCTCAGGGGCCAGCCCGTATCCCCCCACAGGAAAAACCAAAGGGAAAGGGGACTGGACCCAGGGGAAATCTTCCAGGTTTGTCTGGGGTAAAAAAAATTAGACATCCATTTTTTTAATAAAATGAAATTCGTAAAAACCATTTGAATAAAAGTTTTCACAATCGCCAGTGGGTCTGAAAGTGAGAACTTGGGGTTTTTGAAATTATGGGTTTGCTATACTAAGGGGAATTTTTTAACGAACGACGCGGGATTTTCCACTGCCCCCCTTTCCCAGTTAAAAAAATGCCAATGTTGTATTTTTGCAAAAAAAAAAAATGGTTTAAAAGCACAATAGGAGCCTTCAGTTTTGTCTTAACTTAAAATTTAGGTTTAAAGAGTATGTCCCGGAATTTCCCAATATCGATTTAATTTTCACATTTATTTTTTTCCCCACCATTTCCCATTTTCAAAAAAATTTTTAAATTTGATATTATGGACTTTATAGAACCCCAAAGTATGATATTCGATGTTTCGTCTTAAAAACCCCTTATTTCGAAAAATTTAGCCGTTAGTTTGAGAATAATTTGCAAATGCACCGCCTAGACAAACATGTCCTTCTCGGCGATAAACCTTTTGTTCACACAAAATGGGGTTGTTTTTTTTTCTTTTTTCCCGATATGTTTTTGCAAAAAAAAAATGTTTTCCCTGGTGTTAACGATTTTTTAAATTTTAAAAATGGACAAAAGTTTTAAACTTTGTAATTTATTAAATGTTGAAGAGTAAAAAATTTGCATAAAATTAGGACAAAACAAGATATAAAAATACGCTTCTATAGCTAAGATAATATGCAATAACGTGATATTTAATATTATAGTTTTCTCATGATTGGTGTATTGCGTATGGACTAGTGATGAAATGCCCCGTTTAAACACGCCAAAATATATGGGAAAATTGTAAAACGAAAGAAAAATGTTATCAAACAAATTCATATTGTCTTAGGTTATAAATATAAATTCATATTGTCTTAGGTTATAAATATAAATTTAAAACAAATCGATCCATATAAAAACAGTGAAGTCACAAGCGTTTAAAAGTCTCATTAATCTGTTACGATACGACATGTGACATGATCATCACACAATGCATTCCCTGTTGACTCCCACACACACGGTTCAGTTAAAGAATGTGTTTCTCTGTTTAAAACATTTAATTATCCACTAGTATCCCCTGGGGCGCGGCGGGCTGACTGCATTAGTTTCTAATGACCTTGCTGTCACCTAGGCGCGTTTTGCCGGCCCGAGAGAGCGTGATACGTGCCTGTCAGAGCCAGGCTACCCCACTGCTAGACCGTGGCTAGTCAGGACTAATGGCTTATACCAATCACCCACTGAAACTCATGTCTTTAGGGGAAACAATACACCGACTTCAGTACATTAAATATGTTTATTTTTACAGATATTTGTGGTTATTTACCTACATTGTATTTATATTCATCTAGAAATGTAAAATACTCTGTCTAATATAATATTACTGTTTTCTCACTAAACATAATTTTTGTTTGAAACTATGATAATTTTTAAGTATCTATCCAATAAACCTAAAAAATAATTACGATAAACGGATTGAAGATAAAAGAATAACTCGTCCATTAGCAAGGTCCCCTGTATCTACTCCTGGCGGAGGTTTTGCGAACTCGCAAAGTGCGCGGCAGCGAAGCCTAGCGGAAATCTAGGGGACCTGGTCCATTAGAAATTAAAGTTATAACAAGTAAAACACGTAAACTTTGTTATGTTTGTAAAAAAAAGTGCAATTACTCGCTCGTCTAGAATCATATTTACTAGTTGCTAATTAGAATCGTACGTTTCTGAGTAGTATACGACACATTTTTGCTAGGTTTTCAAAAGTTAAAAGAAATTAAGAGTGTTGTTATGTTTTACTTTTAATGATCGTTATTATGTCAGACAAAATCACCTCATATTACTTTAATAATTTCGATTTTCCTCTTTTCTTCTTTCTATTTGCCAGCTTGTATAGCTGTAGCACAATACCAGTAAAGTCATATTTTATTATTCTCAGTTTCGTTAATCGGGTATTATTAATTTAATAATTAAATTAAAGTAATATACATTGTGGTCGTCGATCAGCACTAATTAATAGCATGCACAACGGAACCAACAAAACAGAAATGGTGCAAATAATGTAAATGTATGTATGATATAAAACCAACTTGTTTCCATTTACTTGCTAACTTTCCAGAAAATGTCTATAATATTTGAGTGTATATAGCCAACAAAACTAAGCAGCCTGTAACTGAACGATGAAATGTGTGAATAAAGCCTTGACTTCTCTGCATTCCTTACTATCGGATTGCCAAAACATCATCCATCCATCATTTCTTGACAGGTAAAATTCAATTTTTTTGTTATAATTGATTATTAATGAAACTGGAACAAGATTTTGAGAAATGTATAATTAGATGAATCCCGCTCCTCTGCAATGGGCTATCAACAGGGAATGGCCTTGGATGTCTGAGGTTAAGGTTAATTAGTTAGCCTGCTTACACCCCGGAGGTTCGAGTCCGGCCGACGACCATGGCGCTCGATCTGGTCGAGATTTGAAAATCATTACCGGAGTTATGTTATTAAATTAACTCACGTAACAAGCTTTGACGCCAGGTAAAATTACTTTTGGGAGTTCCACGAATAGGCTTAGGTCTTATGGCGATGTGGCTATATTCTCTGGGCAGTTAGTGTGTTTGAATATATAGTGGGCTGAGGTATAAGACAGCATCGTAGCATCACCAACATCTATACAGTGATATGTATGTATTTCTTGAAAAACTGCTTTGTATTGTCCTTTCTTCGACTGTTTTATGTCATCGTTGCTAATCCTTGTTTTGGATATTCAAATACCCGTCTGCGGCATTCGATTCGACTTCACTTTTTCCTTTCAATTTCTTAATAAATATATATGGTTGAAATTATTTATAGTCATGTTCGACATACAACAATTCCATACCAATTAATGAATCCCTCATTTCACCAACTACATGAATCTCAATTTGTATCTCTTCACTTGGGAATCCTTGACAATCCCAAAAGTAAATATGCATAAATGTATGCACTTTTTTATATTAGCCTTTATTACTTATGCGGGAAAGATCTGCCACATTTTATTGGTTATGATCCCTTGTATTATACCGATTTGATTTTCGTTGCCTAACTTCTAAAATTGCGATGAGTGGTGAAAAATGGGTGTGGGAATGACAATTCGAATCCGTGTTTCTTTTGGTGCAATACTCTTCGCAACAGCGTCCCAATTGCGTAGCCACTGCGGACGGCCATTTTATTATTTGTATATATATTTTTTGATTTACCTGTATATAATATCATTTTGGTTTCTGCCATCTCTTCTCATTTACACTATTTCAATCAAAAACCATATTTCTAAACAAAAAGTATAAATATAAAATTATATTGGTTACCTTTAACCCTTTGACGCAATTCTGTAAATATATTCATTGGCGTTGTGTAGAATGATATTATGCTAAATTTCACATAATTAGGTTGAATAAATCAATGTCATTACATGAACCTCTGGCTATGAATGCACTTCTGCGATACACCGTATGGTAACAATCCTATTGTAGTTCCACCTCATCATTATTCAGTATTATTCTGATAATATAGTGAACGTATATTATCTATTAGATTATCATTTGTTTGTCTAGATCAACCTGGATGAGATTAAGGTAGTACTGTAAATGTAATCGCTAATGTTCAGCAGCATTAAGCTAAATCTATATCCATGATGATTTATGCATGAATAGTAGGAGTTAAAATCAATGAAAAGTAGACCAAACCTTTAAAGTATATTAATTCGTAGCAAAAAGCA
>JAMZAV010008227.1:0-24863 GCA_024449915.1 Sweltsa coloradensis | reverse complement strand
GTATTTAACTCAAGCGGATTACTCTGACAGTAACAATAAATATTCACTGTAGATAATTCATCATGTTTTGTCTCTACTAATTAGTATTATACCTTTCGAAATGTGCACGAATTTTGTTGGTTAATTTTAAGTTTTATGACCGGTCGTTTAACGTGTTTAATTGCCACCTGTTGAGTCCCGAGTGTCGGATAAAGCGGCTTTCACTCGTTATTTTAAACCTCACTCCCACTGCAATTCAAACTATTCAATCGACTTCCTGTTAGGTTCACGGCATTCTTCAAAGATTGTTACGTCGTCAGTTTCGAGGTTGAGCAAGTGAGAGACCTAATCCAAATCATTGTTTGAGTTTGAGTGAGGTCACAACGCTCAACTATAGCAATAATATAATGTTCATACCACTCACCGCGAGAGGGATAATTTCTTCCTAGGATCTAAAGTCAATGGGTGTCCCACAGGGCTTCGTCCTCTGTCCTCTGTAGGGACTACAGGGAGTGGGGGCTCAGTAACTCGCCGGTTTGTAGTGGATGGTTCAGTATGGATACACCTACAGAACCCTTATTATAAAACGACCTGCAAAGTAGTGTAGTCCACCTCGAATATCAGTCAAGCCGGAGGGTCGACCATCTTCCCGCCCAGGATGATGAGTTGTGGGAGACAACGGATTTACGATATTGTTATAACAATTTCAGTAATTTAATCATCCGTTTACCAACTTCAATTTGGAGTAATGTGACATCAATTCGATTTCAATTTCGATCTCAGTTTTTGTTTGTCTTTTAACAAATGTCATCTTTAAGTTGAATCAACTGTCAATGACAAAACAGTGAAAGTGATAAAACGGTATACCCATTAAGTTGGTTCCAAATAAAACTGTTAACAATTACTTTAATCAATATCCTTTCCCTTATGGGCAATAAAGCCTATCGATACACGTTTAGTGGGTGTTTATCTGGTAGGTTGGCTGCCCTGCCCTATAGGTGTGGTGGGTTTGTCGTCCTGTTGGTGCTCCTGTTTGTCGCAAGATACTGTTGTTCCGTGGTAAAAGTCGACTGGGCGACCTTCAGCGTGCGATTACAAAGCCGAGACACACCATCATACCTGGCTTCGAACCGAGCTAATAAAATACCTTATTAACTGTAAACGTGCGTCCTTGGCTGCCAGGCGACACGCCCTGCGCGGACCGCGGTACGGCGTGCTAGTGTAACAAGCTCGAGGCGTGGTGGCACGGGGTGGTTGGACCGCAACCAGACTGCGACAGGAATTGCGAATTCACTTTATTATTCGTAGCATTGTACTCTGAATGTAAAATGGGATTTGTTTTGAGAGGGAGTGTGGCACGTCCCTAATTATGCAGCCTTGGCATGCACATGAGAAAACAAAGTAAGGGAAGGGATAAATAAATGTACGTCTGCCGTCCCTATGATAGGGATAGCAGATTTTTTTAACATTTCAGAAAGTCAGACAACATATTTTAGCCTGGAAATGCGTATTAATATTTGTGATTTTGATGTTTTTGTCAGACTCCAAATACTTGAAAATAGTGCTTATTTTTTTCTTTTCTAGAAATTCTCTTTTGAAAAAGTGCTGTATGATGGGGAACCTTTTTAATAATTCTTACCTATTTATGTAAAGTATGAAACATGGGACTGAAATCGTCTGAGAAAAGTGAAATCTGGTATAATGAGCATATACTGCTAACTTATTGTTATTCCAATATGGCGGCAAGAAGATCACGTGTCGATGTGCGTGCACGCATGATTGCAATATGACCTCAAGTACCCATCGAAATCATTATTCGCCACTCAACCGGTCCATCTATACTCAACGACTCGTCCCAGCTCCAGCTTGCCAAATTGCTAAGGGTTTTCTTCTGTGGAATGAATTAACTTCAATAACTTGTATCAAACATAAGTTAGACGGCGATAATGTGCGATATTTTGGAATTTATTATGATCGAAACCAAATAATAATAATAATAATAATAATAATAATAATAATAATAATAATAATAATAATAATAATAATAATAATAATAATAATATATTTATTTTATTTTTTCAATCAATTCAATTTATTTTCACAAAACACATATTAACATTGTTACATCTCAAGGAAACCCACAAAGCCCATTATCCGGGCTCATCTGTGGAATAAAAAACATCAAATAAACCAAACAGAAACAACCAAACAACCATAGAGGAAGGAATCATTACAAACATTAAATAAACAAATTGAAGTAGATTAACTGTAACTTGAAATAAAATAAAACCTTAATACAACTTCAAGGCTTTTTAAGTTACTTAAAACCATTGAGTATAGAACCTTTAGCTTAAACATATCAGAAAACTGTCAGAAATTCAGATAAAGGATGAATAATAATAATAATTAGTAATAATTATAACAAAATAATAATAATAATAATAATAATAATTATAATAATAATAATAATAATAATAATAATAATAATAATAATAATATATATATATATATTTTTTTAAGTTGCCTTTATTGAACAATTTATTTACAGATACAATCGATTGTCCTGCGAAGCTGCAAAACAGCTTATCTGCAGGTTCAAATCTTTTTATACATTTGTACATAGTAATACATTAAATCAATCCCTTGGAATCCAGTTCCTATGTCAATACAGATGATATTTCCATTACAATTATACATTCTTGACAAACAAAATTAAATTACATTGATTATTTCTTTTAATACGGCAACATTGAATTTAAATATTCCATAGCATGAAATTGAGACAAAACAAAATTCAATAATAAACAAAAAAATAAAATAAATAATAATAATAATAATAATAATTAACACATCCTAAACAAAAGAACCAGCTGCAAGGCTTTGATAAAGCTTTTTTTAAAGACCAAATTCCACCACAACCAAAAAACCATAAACAAAAACATCACCACAATAGCACATTTCGCATTTAAACATGATGACAGTTCGAGCACCACGACACGCATAACCACAATTCGTCTAAATTGCATTATTTTTTAACGATTAAATAGGTAAATCATGTAGGTTATTTAAAAAAAAAAGTAATACAAATAATAATAATAATAATAATAATAATTATAATAATAATAATAATAATAATAATAATAATAATAATAATAATAATAATAATAATTTTTTTTTTCATCTCATGGAAACCCACAAAGCCCATTATGCGGGCTCATCTGTGGAATAAACAACATCAAATAAACTACACAAAAACAACCATAGCGGAAGGAATCATTATGAAAAAAACATATACAAATCACAAACATTGAACAAACAAATTGAGGTAGATGAACCGTAACTTAAAAATTAAAAAAATAAACACTTCACAACTTCAAGGCTTTTGTTCTTAAACATATCAGAAACTTGTCAGAAATATAGGTAAAGGATGAGTACGAAACAATAATAATAATAATAATAATAATAATAATAATAATAATAAAAATAATAATAATAATAATAATAATAATATATTTATTTCTATTTTTTCAATCAATTCAATTTATTTTCACAAAACACATATTAACATTGTTACATCTCAAGGAAACCCACAAAGCCCATTATCCGGGCTCATCTGTGGAATAAAAACATCAAATAAACTAAACAGAAACAACCATAGAGGAAGGAATCATTACAAACATTAAATAAACAAATTGAAGTAGATTAACTGTAACTTGAAATAAAATAAAACCTTAATACAACTTCAAGGCTTTTTAAGTTACTTAAAACCATTGAGTATAGAACCTTTAGCTTAAACATATCAGAAAACTTCAAAATTCAGATAAAGGATGAATAATAAAATAATTAGTAATAATAATAACAACAATAATAATAATAATAATAATAATAATAATAATAATAATAATAATAATAATAATAATAATAATAATAATAATAATAATAATAATAATAATAATAATAATAATAATAATAATAATAATATATATATATATTTTTTTAAGTTGCCTTTATTGAACAATTTATTTACAGATACAATCGATTGTCCTGCGAAGCTGCAAAACAGCTTATCTGCAGGTTCAAATCTTTTTATACATTTGTACATAGTAATACATTAAATCAATCCCTTGGAATCCAGTTCCTATGTCAATACAGATGATATTTCCATTACAATTATACATTCTTGACAAACAAAATTAAATTACATTGATTATTTCTTTTAATACGGCAACATTTCATTTTCATTTCATTCTTTATTCACAGATTCGTACATAGTAAAAATATACCCATATACATTGAATTTAAATATTCCATAGCATGAAATTGAGACAAAACAAAATTCAATAATAAACAACAAAAAAAATAATAAATAATAATAAAAATAATAATAATAATTAACACATCCTAAACAAAAGAACCAGCTGCAAGGCTTTGATAAAGCTTTTTTTTTAAAGACCAAATTCCACCACAACCAAAAAACCATAAACAAAACATCACCACAATAGCACATTTCGCATTTACACATGATGACAGTTCGAGCACCACGACACGCATAACCACAATTCGTCTAAATTGCATTATTTTTTAACGATTAAATAGGTAAATCATGTAGGTTATTTTAAAAAAAAAAGTAATACAAATAATAATAATAATAATAATAATAATAATAATAATAATAATAATAATAATAATAATAATAATTATAATAATAATAATAATAATAATAATAATAATAATAAAATAATAATTATATATATATATTTTTTTTATCAATTTTTTACATCTCATGGAAACCCACAAAGCCCATTATGCGGGCTCATCTGTGGAATAAACAACATCAAATAAACTACACAAAAACAACCATAGAGGAAGGAATCATTATGAAAAAAACATATACAAATCACAAACATTGAACAAACAAATTGAGGTAGATGAACCGTAACTTAAAAATTAAAAAAATAAACACTTCACAACTTCAAGGCTTTTGTTCTTAAACATATCAGAAACTTGTCAGAAATATAGGTAAAGGATGAGTACGAAACAACAATAATAATAATAATAATAATAATAATAATAATAATAATAATAATAATAATAATAATAATAATAATAATAATAATAATAATTCTGTTCGATTCATATCATGGATGTCAACAGTCACAACTAATAGCAGTGTAATGAAGCTATGTCGATATTGTCTCGAAAGCTCAATTGGTAGAGCTATGGCGCATTAAGCCAGAGGTTCTGGGTTCGATCCTCAGTCGGGGCATACTTTTATTACAATTGCTATCATTGACTTATAAAGTCCTCAAAGCGGGCTTATGCTTTAATAATATTAATAATAATTTAAATAATAATAATAATAATAATAATAATAATAATAATAACGATAATTTATTTTTATTTTTATAATCAATTTATTTTCGCAAAACACAAATTAACATTGTTACATCTCAAGGAAACCCACAAAGCCCAATGCAAATTGGAAATATTTGTAATAAATAATAATAATAATAATAATAATAATAATAATAATAATAATAATAATAATAATAATAAAAATAATTTTTTTTTTTATTGAAATACATATCTCTTATACATTTTTTTATCAAACAAGTTCGGCCATCCACAAGCTGCACAGGACAGCTTAACTATAGACATGTTACATTAAAGAAAATCATGCATGTGAAATAACGATTTTTTACTAATTCAATATTTCAAAATTCTAGATAGCAATACAATAATTAGTGAAGTAACAGTAAGCAGTGAATAACTCAGCGTGTAATAAAAAATAAAATAAAAATAAAAATACATAACACTAAAATAAAAGATTAAAATAGTCAATAAAAACAAGTATAATTAATGTGCAAATTAAATACTTATACTAGCAAAAAACATTTTTGTGAAGCAACATTTTGCAGATAATACAGTGAATAAACATTGAATAGAACAGATATAGAACAGTGAAAAATTATAGTGCTAATTCATGTACATTAAATTATGAAACACTTATGTATAACAAATACACAACAACCCTAACTTCACTGCATATTTCGTAATAAAAATGCCTTTAGCTCTCTTTTGATTTCATAAATAGTCTCTAAATCTCTGATGTTTTTTGGAATACTATTAAAAAAGAAAGGTATAGTGTAGCTAAGTGTTCTTTTACCATACTTATTTGCAACCCGTGGCAACTGGTATACTTCCGAAGATTTGGAGCGAGTAGAAGTAGTGTGGTTTATACAATTTTTGTGAGTATTAACGAAAAAATGTTTCAAAACTAATTTATATGTGAATAATTTTTGTAAAGGTAAAACGTTTTGTAGTCTATAACATTCCAAAGTGCTTAAATTATTTTCAAAAGTGATAATCTTCATTATTTTATTTTGAATAGAGATTATGCTATTTAGCTGTGATAACGAAGCATTTCCCCAAATTAACAGACCGTAAGAAATAACCGACTCTGCAAGGCTATATAAACCATCTTTACATATTTAAATGGTAAAATACTTTTTTTTTTTTTTAATAATAATAATAATAATATAATAATAATAATAATAATAATAATAATAATAATAATAATAATTTCAAATTTAAGGCTTTCGCGGCCCGGTAAATAATTAACACAATTAACTGGTCGGGACATTTCGCCGCGTCGATTCTGCTTTTATTGCGTTTGACGTTTCAGCCCAACTGTGTGGGCTATCCTCAGAAAACAAGAAATAAAATTAAAAACTTACTAAAATATAAGCCAAGACAAGGCTTCCCATAGAAAAACAAAATAACAACAACAAAACAAACAGTTACCATGATCAGGCTCCGCCTTCTATAAAATTGCATTACATTCTAATGAAGTCTTTTTCACAACCAGATCAACCTCACATTTGAGAATTTCTGGTGCGTATCCGATCACTCCGTCGAACTCCACTTTCTTGGGGCTGATCCATTCCCGGGACAGGGAGGACGAGAAGGCCTGCATTCGAAACCGGGAGTAAGATCTCGGGGATAAAAACGTCAAACGCAATAAAAGCAGAATCGACGCGGCGAAATGTCCCGACCAGTTAATTGTGTTAATAATAATAATAATAATAATAATAATAATAATAATAATAATAATAATAATAATATATATATATATATATATATTCAATGAATTTATTTACAACAGAATACATAAATTCCACTTGTTATAATTGGCGAGACGAAACGAGTAAAATATACAACATTGAACGAAACGAGATATCTAGTATCCAGTATGGGTCAGGGGAGACTGAAATGTCGCAGTGTAGTGAAATAGGGGTTGAAACCCCCTATCCTCGTATCGTTTTCTCAATCATCCTATCACCCGGCCGGCAGTCGCTGTAGCGGCTTCGGATTTCGACACAGCACACAGCACGATTAGTTCTCCAGTTTTAGGGTTTCTAAATTCTCGCAGGTCTGTCTGGTGAGAATCGTGAGAGAGCAACGCCTTTAGGGGGTTAGGCCTATTTGGCCAAGATGCCGTGCACGTGTCGGCTAGAGGCTCAGCTAAATCTAGTCGAGAATCAACATAGCCTTGAAATATAAATAAGTTAGTACGAAAACATAGCTTCTTTTAGCCTTTTAATCTTTGCAACAAGAATGGGACCAAACCAGTTGTTTAATTGGCTCTCGAACTCGAATTACCTATAAAAGGTTTTATGTGCATGTCTTTAATTGTCTTAATGCCGCAGTTTAACCTTCGTCTTTATATCTTCTGATTCCGATACATCTTAAAGGCCTGTTTACAGATCATTTTTGGTACCCAGTGAAAATGAGTAATGACAAGTTAAACTTATGTCAGATTGTCAATAACTGCTAGCTAATAGTTTGGGAAGGAGTTAACGATCGGGGTTGTGAGTAGGCATACAAAGAAATATGACCTATATAATTGGCAATTAATTGTTATACTTTTAGTGATCGAGGCATGATGATTTAAATGAGCAAACAAAATAGCTATAATTCTCAAGTCATGAACAATCGATTCCAACCTTATTGCCGAGAGTTGTAATGCTTTAGTTTCCAGCCCATGCATTTTGTGGAAGCGCTTTACTTTGCCTGTGAGTTAAATGTGAATTCTTCCCAACCAGCTTCATGTCCACCATAGGAAAAAACGTCAAGTGAATAATTGTAGAAACAAATTTACAATCAGATTAATGGTTAGGTCTTCACGACGAGTTTCTGTTAGTGTTAGGTGACGCCTAACTTAACACCATGAGAAATCCTCTGTTCAAACATTGAACCACTTTATAATTACTAACGGAAGTCTTACAATTATTTGCAGTTAATTACCAGCGAGCAATGCGACCACTTTCCCTGGCTGGCAGTTCATTGTCTGTTCTACGTTCAGCTTTTTATGAACAGTGTTGCACTATTTCCCTTCCATTCCGCCCACAGCGCGGATTGTTCAATGCTAAACTTAGAATACTTCTACGAAATAGGTCGTGTTTTAAAAAAAAGTACTTCTTGTATTTCAATCGTTTGACAAAGAACTAGTTACGGTTCAGGCCATGTTTTACTTTTATTAATTTGATTGGATATTGCTTAACGTCTCATATTTATGCACTTCGGCTAATCAAGACGATGAGTGGTGATAGATGAGGATGAAGTATGAACAGAAGGAAGGAGGGGAAACCCGGTACCGGCACGTAGCCTACTCCTTTCGAAAAGTACCAAAGGGACCAACGGCTTAACGTTCCATCCGAAAGGACGGTGTAACTTTGACAGTCATATAGGTTCCTCCACTAACCCGGACTGCCGAGCAGACGTTGAGGAGAACGAAGCCGTTACACTACCTCTCGAACCCTCCATCTGCTCTAACCAGCGGTATACGTGAGTTTCAGGGCTTAGCGGTCACCCACTCTACCCGTGACCACGCCCGATTCTGCTTTACTTCGGTGTTCGAGTGGGAACCGGTTAAACAATCTCGGCTAAATCGCTGGCACTTTTATTAAATGTATTATTGTTATTATTATTATTATTATTATTATTATTATTATTATTATTATTATTATTATTATTATTATTATTATTATTATTATTATTATTATTATTATCCGCGTGTCGTCCTACGTATAAACTCGTTCAAAGACCTTAATCAGATTGTAGATAAACCGGCAATGAACAATGTTTACGATGATAACAGTGATTGTAGTGACTGTGGTGTTACAAATGACCTGGATGAGTGGATGCATACAACAAGCGGAGTGACAGTGCTGCATTTAAATATCCGTTCTCTAAATAAACATTGGGATGAGCTAAACGTTGTAGTTGTACTCCAAAAACAACTGGGAAAATTCTGGGGGGATTCTGCCAGAGAGGACTGCGACTTGTGGGAAGCTCTTCCTCCACTTGCAAACCAAGACTTATGAGCCGGAGCTCCGAACACTCTGCGACTTGTGGGAAGCTCTTCCTCCACTTGCAAACCAAGACATATGAGCCGGAGCTCCGAACACTCTAAGACTTATGGGAAGCTCTTCCTCTTTTCAAGAAATTACTCTGCTTTGTCAAATAGTTTGTCTCGTCATTGAGAACATCTAGTGTCCTAAGAACAAGAAGTTACTCATTCTTTGTGGTTACTGGTTTCAGACATTGTTTGTTTCTGAGAGTGCTTGACATCATGTCATGAGCTCTATGACTGTGGTCAGATTCTCAGTGCACATGTTCTAATGATAGGTACTCTCTGTGTTGCAGTAGTCATGGCCAGTCTTCAGGCGATGCCGATGCGTAACGAGATGAGCGATGACAACTTCTCGGACGAAGACGATACGACCCCTCTCTACAACGGGGGAAGGTAAGAAAGAAGTGCTGGAATGGACGTCCTTACGAAATTACGGCAGTCAAATTATTGAAATACTTTATTTTATATCAGTCAAAAAGCATAATACTATACATGTTACTTATCGTTCAAAAGCATCGTTGATCTAACGATTAAAAAGACAATCTTACTTTTTATTTCGAATTCTTTGCTCAAGTGTTGTTTGAAGTTATTTAATTAATTAAATTAATCGATAGATGAAATAAAATAATTATCATAGAAAAGTTCAAGGCAAACATAGTTTATATTTATCATGTGAAGTCTTATAAGCCCATGTGGTGTTTGACATCATCGTTTAGGATCAGCAGATTGATGTCGTGACGTCATGGTTGAAAGACAGAGTGAAGATAAATGTTATAATTTACAACTGGCAGACACTTCAAAACAATAATATTAATAATTCAGTTCGGATCATAGATACCGCAATCGAAGAATTTGCCAAACTTTCGAGGTATTTGGTCTAGATAAATACAAAAGTTGTCCATTTTAAAGAATGCTGACAACCACTTAATTTGAAAAATGGATAATAAAAAACTGTCGTTTTCAAACAAAACCTGCATTCATACATCCATTCAGATGTATAATGCAACTACAATTCAGAGCTTAAAATCTAACCGTCCTGATGGTCTAGTTGGTTAAGACGCCTGTCTGAAATGCGGGAGATCCGTGGTTCGATTCCCGGTTGGGGCGGACTTTTTTAATTTCTGAATTGTAGTAAATAATGACAATTACACCTACGGGAGTGTTTCCCGAATAAACAAATCGAGAAATAAACCCTCGCTCATACCTGCGTAAAGGTAATGACATTATAATTAATGTTTGGTGGTCAGTTCAAAGGCAGCAGATATTCGTTGCAGTACTGTTCCATCCATTCAGATGTATAATGCAACTACAATTCAGAGCTTAAAATCTACCCGTCCTGATGGTCTAGTGGTTAAGACGCCTGTCTGGAATGCGGGAGATCCGTGGTTCGATTCCCGGTTACGGCGGACTTTTTTAATTTCTGAATTGTAGTAAATAATAACAATTACACCTACGGGAGTGTTTCCCGAATAAACAAATCGTGAAATAAACACATGGCATTGTCTTAATGTCAAGTAATTTAAGATTGGGTCAAGTTTTGTCATTTGACATTTAAAAATAGTCGTGGGTAATTGATAGGTTAGGAAAACTAAGCTTATAGGCTAAACCATAGCTTTTCTTATGACTGTGATGGAGAAGATAACCGGGAATGTAGATTTTCATGAACGAAGAGAAGTAATATTGACCGTTTAGAGCGTAGCGACGTAGAAGCTTTGAGTATAGAACCTTTGTGGTTATATATTCAATGGTAGAAGTAAAGGCATCCCGATCCTCCTAGCTAGATCCGTAAGAAACGAAGTCAAGGTTTCTACCTAGTGGCGCATCATCGATCACGTCACCAGACCAGTACTGTGAATCACACCATGTTCGTTACATCACGAACGTTTGATTTGATTTCTGCTTGTGTTTCACGTAGGATGCTGGAGGGAACTCTCATCTGTACTTAAACCTGGATAACTGTTACATGTTTAGCCATGCTTCGTGCTAAAGTGGTTTAAACAACTTGTTTCCAGAGTTAACACACAAACACAAACACACGAGACACAGTACGGCATCCTTAAAAATGTTCAACCAACAAGGTAGCTTTATTATCACGGAGGTCGTTGAGACGATTCGAACCACTGTCCGTCAGTTACAACGTAAACCTTCTTGAACGATCGGCAAAATCGTGTTGATTAATATGAGTTTAATTTTAATAATATCACTAAAGTTTATTAAGATTTTTATTTAATGGCTCGTTATATATGCAGATAACGTCAAAATATTTCTGCCGATAGTTCAAGCTTGGATTTCCCATCAGTCAGAACGTACATGCTGTGGTTGAGGTTATAAAAACTTGCGGACACACGTTATGAGTGTAGTTTTGCTTTGTGGATAAAGTAACATTACATACAACAACAAAACTCCCAATTGACAAATTAATTTTAATATTTCTGGATACTTTATGGTCGAATTGCAGCAGGGGCGCCGGATTTTGAAAATTCCGAGGGGTGCTCAACTTCGTGGAGAAGGGATCAAGCACGGGGGATTGGGGGGCGGAGCCCCCCAACATTAGTGCCGCAGACGAAAATTTTGAAAATCACGTTTTTAGAGTGCATTTAGTGCGTTTTAGACAAAAATAGGGGGCTAGATGCAATACCGAAATACTGTAGTTTTTGTACCGCAAAAACTAGAAAACTACCAACAAGAGAATTGGAACACTAACGAGATAGATCATCATGTTACCAAAATAATGCAATTTTTTACAGTAAAAACTAGAAAACCGTAAAATAAAATATGGAAGTGCGAGATAGACCATGTTACAACCATCGAATATGCATATCATTACGTTCGCGATCGCGTCCAACAATCATGAGCCTTCCTGCATGACTTACGTGAGTTTGACGTTTAACTTGCTCTAGCATATAGCATATCAGTTCTCAGTGCGAGCACATGGCACAGCAACAAACAAAGACCCCCCGCCTCCTCACGTGTTGTAGCTGACTGCAAGAAACAGTGGATATTGTTTCGTTACTTCAATTGTGATTACCATTAAAGTTGCAAAAATATTTCAAAATGCAAAAACATTGTTTTAATCACTTTGATTGCTTCCAAGTGAAAAATAGAAACATTTTTTTTTAATACCTCAAAACTTAGATAGTTATAGGCCTAACTTTTATTTTAGTCAGGATTTTTGGAGGAGTGCTGCGCACCCCTCCAAACAATCTGAGGGGTGCTTCAGCCCTGAGCACCCACATATTCGGCGCCCCTGAATTGCAGTGTTTCAGTTCAGAAATGTCGGTTTTAGAGTTTGCACAATGCAGTATTTGGTGGTGATTTAATTTTGATATGTTTTGGTTCAAAATTGATCCATTCATATTTCATACACATTTTGTGAACACATTTTTTGTGAAAATAACGAAAATATTAGACCTTTCGTATTTGGCGATACTTGCTAATTTCACGAGGATCTACCTATTGCCATCCCATGTAACATGTAACAAAATGTGTCTGTTCAGCCTGTTCTGAAGTCATCACCGCCGTTGCTAGAGCTGGTAATGGTCTCACATGAGGTCTTGAGTGGACTGGAGGTGGGTGGGTTTGCATGCCAAACATGGTACCAGGAACTTGTAAGAGCACGAAGCGGTTTTTTTGTCTCCGCCGCACACTAACATTGCTTTAGACTTTGTGATTGCAATTCTACAAAACATCAGCTGTTTCCAAAGTATGTAATTTCGATTGCAGGCGTGAAAGCTAGTACAAAGGAATAAACGTCGTCCATGAAGTGTGCGGAAATCCTTCACGGTCCCTTTGGGCGTGCCTGTTGTCGGTAACTCACCATTGATTGACGTAACTTGTCACTCCATAATACGTCGTAACGGCTAAGAGATCAATGATAACTCAAAACATAGGCCCATAATGTCGCAGTTAGGTGCTGCCGTGAGAGACGATGACCCCCGCTATATTATTTATAATACATACTGTACCCCCACTTATATCTCAACAACTAACACTATAGCAAAATATTGAGTTATGCAGCAAAAGTAGAAAATGATCACATTCCCAGTGATCGGTGACTAACCGCGATCAATGTCAGTTGACACTCACAGTCATCTCATCGAGCCAGCATACCGTCAACGATTGAAGAAGATGAATGTTGTTTTTCCGTTTCTTAGAGTTATCATTTTCAAACTAAAAAGATGGAGTTGATCCCCGCACGCACGCACGCACGCACGCACGCACGCACGCACGCACGCACGCACGCACGCACGCACGCACGCACGCACGCACGCACGCACGCACGCACAAACAGATGGGTGGTGCAAACAGGGGAACTTTTCTTCCTAAAAAGAGTGTTGTGTTTGTTTGATATTGTGAGAGTGTATGTGGATGTGGGTGTGGAAGTATATTTATAGGTTTATGTGTGTTTTGATGACTGCGAAGTGTGTATGTGTGTCTGCGTACGTTTATGTGTGTAGCAATGATATTTAACATCAATAGAAGGCTTCCCAGTCATTGGTCCACTAGCGTGACAATTAGAATACATCATGAATAGGTCAGTTTTATTATACATCTGAATCACCTGAAATGTGGGAGACCCGTGGTTCGATTCTCGGTTGGGGCGTACTTTTTTAATTTCTGAATTGTAATAAATAATCTAGGTCGACGGTCGTTCGCCCGCAGCCAAGCGCACGCGACTGCTAGTAGGCGATGAATAACTCGACCCTGTTTACTCCTACCCGAGTTGGGGAGTTTTCAGCTATCTGCACACGCCGTCCAGAAAAATTTACAATCTTGAAACTCGGTATAAATGACCTGATGTGGTCCATGACATACGAAAAAAAATCAGCTCGATCCGATAACCCGTTCTGTGTTAAAAAAGTGCGTAAAATTCGACGAAAATCTTCCGGCTGGCTGGTTGATGTTTAGGGGGTTGGGGGGGGGGGGAATCTGACAGAGAGGAATAAGAGACTACAGAGAAAACGGTACATCTTAGTAGTATGAAACTTGGACCACACTTAGATGTACCTCAGACTCACATACTTCCGCCGAGAGACAAGCAATATTCCACCCCCAACACCCCCTAAATCATCCCCTAAAATTAAAATAATTCATAGCTCTAACCCAAAATTGAATTTTTAATCAAATAAGTTATTAAAATTATGTTCTAATGTGTTTTAACCCAATCGGCCATTCTCATCATATAAACCACATTTTGTCAACCCCCATTTCTAATAGTTTACTATATTATTTTTAAATTGATTTCCTGCATTCACCACGAAGGCACCTAATGAGTTATCATCATGAAACTTGACATGATCGTACATAATAATATGAAAAATAATCCGCCGAGAGGCAAGCGATATTTCACCCCCAACGGGGCGTTGGGGGTGGAAAATTGGAATAATTCATAGCTCTAATCTAAAATTTATGTTTTATTCAAATTAGTTATTAAAATTATGTTTTAATGTGTTGTAACTCAATCAGCCTAAATTTGACATGATCGTACATAATAATATGAAAAATAATCCGCCGAGAGGCAAGCGATATTCCACCCCCAACGCCCCCTAAAAATGGAATAATATATAGCTCTAATCTAAAATTGATGTTTCATTCAAATTAGTTATTAAAATTATGTTTTAATGTGTTTTAACCCAATCGGCCTATTCCCATTTCCTAAACCACATTTTTTCAACCCCCATCCCTTATAGTTTATATTATTTTTAGCTTGATTTCCAGCATTCACCATGAAGACACCTAATGAGTTATCAGCATGAAATTTGGCATGATGTACAAACTAATATGAAAAATAATTCGCCGAGAGGCAAGCGATATTCCACCCCCCATAACACGATCTACATCATCCCCTAAAATTGGAATAATTCATAGCTCTAACCCAAAATTGAATTTTTATTCAAATAAGTAAATTATGTTTTAATGTGTTTTAACCCAATCGGCCTATTCCCATTTCCTAAACCACATTTTTCAACCCCCATCCCTTATAGTTTATATTATTTTTACCTTGATTTCCAGCATTCACCATGAAGGCACCTAATGAGTTATCATCATGAAATTTGACATGATGGTACATACTAATATAAAAAATAATTCGCCGAGAGGCAAGCGATATTCCACCCCCAACCTTCCCTAAATCATCCCCTAAAATTGGAATAATTCATAGCTTTAACCCAAAATTGATTTTTTATTCAAATTAGTAAATTATGTTTTAATGTGTTTTCACCCAATCGGCCTATTCTCATTTCCTCATCACATTTTTTCAACCCCCATCCCTAATAGCTTATATTATTTTTACATTGATTTCCAGCATTCACCATGAAGGCACCGAATGAGCTATCAGCATGAAATTTGGCATGATGGTACATAATAATATGAAACATGATAGTCCCCCAGGAGGCAAGCGATATTTCACCCCCACTGTTCACTACCACCCTTAACTTTGGGAAAAACGTTAGGTCGTATTAAATACAATTTTAATATTTTAATTGCTGATTAAAATGATGCGTCAATGTGTTATAGTCCGGTCAAAAAATCATTCACACAAAAACCCAAGACGACATTAACCATAGGAAATTTTATAAAAACATTGTATTTTGCCAAACTACGGGATTGTAAACAAAAACAAAAGATGGTACTTTGTTTCTAGACAATCTTTTTTAAAAGGGACACTGTATCCACCTTTACACGTATTTCACACCCTTGATATAAAACAAACAAAAAAAGATGTTGATATCCAATACAAATACAAAAATTTGTAAAAAAAAAACTGCAGCCAAGCTGCTGTGAATGCTGAGATATAGAAGTTGAGCCAAGCATTTCATTCTTTCTCCCTAGTTTCGCATTGAAAAGAGGTAAGATCATTTCGCCTGTTGACGAGCGCCAAGCCAACCATTTTCGGGGTAAAAAAAGTAAAAATTTTAAATTCCAAATCATAACAAAATTATTTGGCCATTGAATTTGGTACGAGGACTCGAAAAAGTAAATGGCCAAGTAATTATTTTATGATTTTGAGTTTAAAATTTTTACTTTTTTTATCACGAAAATAGTTGGGTTTCGTCAACAGGCGAAATGATCTTACTTCTTTTCAATGCGAAACTAGGAAAAGAATGAAATGCATGGCTCAACTTTTATATCTCACCAGCATTTACAGCCGAAGACTTAGAAAGGAGAGCTTGGCTGCCCAATTTTTTTTTTTTTTTTTTTTTACATATTTTTTGTATTTGGGGGGATAACAATTACACCTACGGGAGTGTTTCCCGACTAACCAAATCGAGAAATAAACCCTCGCTCATACCTGCGTAAAGGTAATAAAGTAAAGGTAAAGGTATAAATTAATGTTTGGTGGTCAGTTCAAAGGCAACAGATATTCGTTGCAGTACTGTTCCATCCATTCAGATGTATAATTTCAGCAACAATTAAGAGATTAAAATGTACTCGTCCTGATGGTCTAGTGGTTAAGACGCTCACCTGGAATGTGGTAGACCCGTGGTTCGATTGATTGTTTGATTGGATATTGCTTAATGTCTCATATTTATGCACTTTGGCTAATCAAGATGATGAGTGGTGATAAATCAGGATGAAGTATGAACAGAAGGGAGGAGGGGAAACCCGGTACCGGCACGTAGCCTACTTCTTTCGAAAAGTACCAAGGGGACCAACGGCTTAACGTCCCATCCGAAAGGACGGTGTAACTTTGATTGTCATAAAGGTTCCTCTACTAACCAGGACTGCCGAGCAGACGTCGAGGAGAACGAAGCTGTTACACTAGCTCTCGAACGGGTTCGATTCCCGGTTGGGGCGGACATTTTTTATTTCTGAATTGTAGTAAATAATAACAATTACACCTCCGGGAGTGTTTCCCGACTAACCAAATCGAGAAAGAAAAAGGTCAGTTTGTATGTTAATCTAGATTGTATCGATTTGTAGTACAAAAGATAGCTGTCAGGTTGACCGGTGAGCATATTAGCCATTAACACCAATTAATGATTACTAAATTCCCTTGTGCAATACCTTTTTACTGTTTCTGTTTGTGCATTCCCATGCTGCACAAGCTAAAACCATATCATAACAATCTAGAAAAATACTTTATCTCATTTAAAACATAATGTCAAGCATGAATTGAAACGCCAAATCGCCATCTTGAATAGGTCAAACTCAGATTGACTCTTCAATTTGGAACGCTAGCTAGTAGCTATAGCGCCTTTACGGACGTATTGAAGACTGGCGATCTTGTCTACAATAGATGTTCAATATCATTGGTATGTTGACATTTACTTGTATGTTTGTGTCAGTGTTTGTGAGTGAGTACGCTACACGCGTGTGTGACTGTGAGTGTTTACGTGTGCTGGCCTGGAGAGATCGAGGCAGCGAGATGGTAAACGACCTTGAGGACACTGAAACAAGGCTGCATTCCGTCACCACGCTGAGCCAGCCGGGTTCGAGTCCCGGATATCGCACTGATGCAACCACCAAACGATTGAGTAATAAATATATTTCTATCGTTTATTTAAAAAGAAACTTTAATAGAACGGATAAATATTATATAAAAGTTAAATTATCTTAGCAATATTTCAGAAAGTTTCACTCCCCGTCGACTGGCTGACATTTACAAAATTACAAACGTCTGACAAAATACAACCAAGATTTTACAGTTTGGGGGATCGCTGACTATATCGGACGGAGTAGGACGCCATCCTTATTCGTGTTGGGTTGTTGATAAATAAATAAATAATTAATTGTATTTAGAGTCTACCCACTCAGTTATAGAACTGATTTTCAGTGGGAGACTTTAAATCAAAGCGACCAAGCCAACCCTGTAGGCCCCGACGCAATCGGCGAGTGAGCGATACCCCAACCAACGATCGTTATTTTTGAATGGGAACTATAGCAATCAGTGGTATGGACAGTGCGAACACCCGCGAATCAACGCCAGAATCAACAAGGCCGATTAAGCACAACTCTGAATTTATTATGTGCTTCGTTGCTAGGACGGCTCCAAAGTCACCGTTTACAAACTCCTAAGACAAGAACTGATGGACTTAAGTCCAAATCAGAAGTTAAAAAACTTCTGACTCTGGCGGGAATCGAACCCTGGACCTTCTGCATTGGAAGCAGATACGCTAACCACAAGACCAACGAGCCACACAGGATCTTCTTTGTGACGAACATTAACTAAAGTTAAAGGATCTCGAATACGCAGGTAGACAATTCTTGTTCTTGTTCGTCATCAATCGTCGGTAAAATTTTTCGAATAGATTGAGCGAGCATGAACTATGTAACTCATATAACTAAAAAGAGCAATGTAAGCACCAGTTTTAAGTCTAGGTCTATAACATGTGGAGACTATGAAGTCAAACCGCGACAAATCATGTGACAAGACAATTAACAATTTGGTTATCAAAAATTGCAATCTCGTAACAAGAGCAAAATCTAGATCTACACCTAAAACTAGAACAAGATCTAGATCAAGAATAATATTATTCAGACCAGTAGTCTACTAATAAAGCAATACCTAGCGAATTGTTGCGGAATTGATAAGTTCGCTTCAGTTTCCTGTAATTATGTGGAATGTCGAGCAGCAGCAGCACCACGTCAGACAAGCATCAGCCTTGACTCGAGCACTAAAGATCTCCTCTCACTAAAACGCAGACGGACTGTAACAGTGACACAGATAGTGGTTCTTACAGAAACAGAAAGGTCATGATGTTGCCACGCTATTCAAATATTATACTACGTCTACGTTATTCTTTTGACATCCCCTAATAAAGTTGTCACATGGTATAGCTCGACCGTAGGCGAGCACCAGCACCGTGAATTAGATTTGTGATATTTGTTTTATTTAGTTCTTGTTTTTTTTTTTTTTGAATAAAAGATTATTGACTTCAAATCATAATATTTAAAACTGTATGTTTGTTTGCCTGTTTATTTATTTATCCATAACGGAACAAAGTTCCAGAGATACATGGTGTTTTAACTTTTAACGTATCTACTAACGGATGGATTGATAATGGATTACGTATTGTTGCAACTTATACTTTCGCCAATAAAATCAAGTGTTGTATAATTGGATGAACGTAGCGAGCGTAGCGAGCAAAGCGAAGATTCCATTCTACCGCACTGGAGAAAAAAATCCGGAATGTTTTCTTTTTTTTTCTTTCTTTCTTTTTTTTTGTATTTTTGTCTGTTTGTCCACACGATTCCGGCTAAACCGATACTCCGATTGCTATGAAATTTTATGGAGGCCTTCGAAACCTCTGAACTTAGAACTGCCACGTTTTTGAGCGCAATTGGAAAATTTTTTCTCATGAAAATCGCAATTTTACGATTTTTTTCGATTTTAAAAAAATTTCTTCGACTTATAACACCTACATGCTTTATCCGATTTTAATGATTTTTGCACAGAACCTTTATTTTATGAATTAAGATATTCTTGTGAAATGTGAGCGCAATTGAAAAAAATATTTATCATAAAAATCGAAATTTTACAGGTTTTTTCTTTTTTTAAACAATTCTTTGACTTAGGGCCTATAACACCTACATGCTTTATCCGATTGTAATGATTTTTTCGCAGAACGCAATCGAGAAATTATTTGTTATAAAAATCGCAATTTTACGATTTTTTTAACAATTACGATTAATTAAAAAAAAAAAATGAAAACAATTTTAATTTAATTTAATTTTAAAAAAATTTCAACTTAGTAATGATTTTTTCACAGAACAACAGAAAATTCGCAAAACACATGACAGCTCAATGCACCAATTACGCTCATCCAACAACGCGGCGGGACTTAAGCGTTTTCCTAGTTATTGGATGGTATTGTTAATCTTGGCTATAAGCGTATGAAAGCTGACGACTGGGCTGGGTATCAGCTTCTTGTAGGTTGTGCAGCAAAAGTCTATTGTTCGAGCAGGGTTTTTAGAAAGATAACAAAATATAATTATTATTATGTAGTAAATACATTATAAGCAGCGGAAACAAGAACTGTGTGGCAATACACAGATAATCAATCGCCGATAAGGGTAATAGCTTCTTGCCAAGATAAATGATTGCAGGGCGTAACATAAAAGAAGGCGTTACCAACGTTACGTAGGTCACGTATAAAACAAAATTGTGAACCAGAAATATGTGAGCAATAAGGGGTGTGGAAGTATCGAGAGAGCTCAATGTTATTATATCACGCTTGCTCCAGCGTTCAACTCTCTTTGGTGGAGATGTCTAGTATGCAGATAGTTCAACAACTCTGGGGAAGGGGATCCTTGACCCTTGAGTCACCAAACATAATTCCATCCTTGTTGAAGCGGAATGTTAACAGAAAAAAATTTCGATTTATATCGTGAGATGTGACACACGCACGGATCGATACAATTGGTGTATAAAGGAGAGCTTTGCGCCCTTGGTAGCCTACTCCCGAGCAATATCTTCGCAATGTAGTCCGATGTGTAGGGGATGTGTCTAATGTAATGTTTCTGTTGCAGTCAGCGCACAGTGCTGGAGACGAAAGGATGGGACGTCTTCAGGGACCTACCCCCAAGGGAGACTCGGGTCGATGGCCAATCAGAAGTGCCTCGAGATCACAGTCAAGATAATGAAAGTGGTCGCCTACCTGTTAACCTTTGTCATCGTGCTAGCGTCGGGGGTCATCGCCAAGGCACCATGCTATTCATGACGTCACAGTTGAGGGAAGATAGATACTGCCATACTGTAATCACGACCTGGGTAAGTGACACGCACACGCAAAGTTGTTTTTGGCAAAAACATGTAGGCCTCATCTTACTCAAACAAAACATTACTTATTAACTGAAAATAACATACTTAAAGAAACCAAATTGAATTAAAGGGACGCATAACACTAGTTTTGCAGCACAGTGTCAAGAACACTACTTTAATATACAACTAGGAAGCTTCGGAAACGCTTTTTCAGGCGCGTTGTTGGATGAGCGTAGTTGGTGCATTCATGCATGCGGTTTTTCTGTTGTTCTGTGAAAAAATCATTACTAAGTGGGAATTTTTTTAAAAATTAAATTAAAATTAATTAAAAATAAACATAAATTTTTTTTTTTTGATCAATCGTAATTTAAAAAAAAGGAAAAAATCGTAAAATTGCAATTTTCATAAGAAATAATTATTCGATTGCGCTCAAATTAGACATGAATATATTAATTCATGAAATTAAGGTTCTGTGAAAAAATCATTACAATGGGATAAAGCATGTATGTGTTATAAGTCAAAGAACTGTTTTTAAAAAAAGAAAAAACCCGTAAAATTTCGATATTCATGAGAAATAATTTTTCGATTGCGCTCAAAATTTCACACGAATATCTTAATTCATAAAATTAAGGTTTCTGTGAAAAATCGAATAAAGCAAGTCGAAGAAATTTTTTATAAAATCGAAAAAAAATCTTAAAATTGCTATTTTCATTGAGAAATAATTTTCCGATTGCGCTAAAAATGTGGCAGTTCTAAGTTCAGAGAGTTTCGAAGGCGTCCATAAAATTTCATCGCAATTGGGAGTATCGGTTTAGCGAGATTCGTGTTAACAAACACACAAAAATACAAAAAAACGAAAGAAAGAAAGAAAGAAAGAAAAAAAACATTCCGTATTTTTTTCTCCCGTGAAGTGAAATAAAATCTTCGCTTCGCTCGCTACGCTCATCCAGTCAAGAAAGAGCCTATAATGCATTCTACTAGGAAAACGCTTAAGTCCCGCCTCGTTGTTGGATGAGCGTAATTGCTGCATTGTGTTATGCGGATTTTCTGTTGTTCTGTGAAAATATCACTAGGGAAACGCCAAAGTCGTTGTTGGACGAAGTGAGTGAGCTATGTGTTGAGTCCCCGGTAACATTTCTTTTCTTCCCCTTACCTTAGGCCTCCCTACCCTTTATCATAGGCTATGTGGAGCATTTTGGCCTAAACTATGGCCTAAACTTTTACACAACCCCCGGACCAACAATCTACCATAAAGCAAGACCCGGCAGTCACACGGAATATTCAGTTGAAGACTGCCAACAACAGCAACCTCCGGCACAGTGATTTCCACCAATACCCTTTTATTTATTCGAATATAATTATCAAACTTAAAATGCAAATGTTCCCGGGTACTCACCACAGACTCGCTCACTCGCTAACTACGACTTTGGCGTTTCCCTAGTCTAGTTGGCAAAAAACGCCCTTGTAGCGAAATATGGGAGATGTGGGTTCAATCCCCTGGTCGGGAAGATTTTGAAAATTTCTAGATTGTATTTCAAAATAATTAAACTTGTTTTAAAATTTGCATATAACGCAGTTTTAGTCCTCATCTGTGGCAAAAGGGCCTACTATGGTAAACATAGCCAGTACGAAATACGTGAAAATATTGCAAGGTTTACTCAATCTACGAGCGGAATTTGGGGGTACCTTGACGTCCAACATTCGACTGACCCTTTCATGGGCACGGCCCTTTCACGCCAGGCGAAAAACAAACAAAAAATATCTTTTTAAAATCTAAAACATTGTCGTTAAATAATTTCTAAACATTGGAAGTCTTTTTTCAGTTTATCATTTCTTGTAGGTTTTAAATCGCAATGAATCTTGCTGATTTTTTTAGCAGTTCTCAATAAACTCTACCGGATGTCTGTTTAAAATTTCAGCGCAATCTGTTCAGCGATTCGGCTGATTTTCAACGTACACACACACACACCACACACACCACGCACCCCACGCAGAAAAAAAATAAGGGCCGTTTAAGTCGATGGAAATCACTACGTTCGCTGCGCTCACTCGTTCAATTACTTAGTCGAAGATTTTTTTTAAATTAAATTAAATTAAATTAAAAATTAACTTAATTTTTTTAATAAAACGTAATTTTTACGTAATTTTAAAAAATAAAAAATCGTAAAATTGCAATTTTTATAAGAAATAATTATTCGATTGCGCTCAAATTTTTCACGAGTATATTAATTCATGAAATTAAGGTTCTATAAAAAATCATTACAATAGGATAAAGCATGTAGGTGTTGTGTTATATGTCGAAGAATTGTTTTAAAAAAGAAAAAAACCGTAAAATTTCGATTTTCATGAGAAATAATTTTTCGATTACGCTCAAATTTCACACGAATATCTTAATTCATAAAATTAAGGTTCTGTTAAAAAATCATTACAATCGAATAAAGCATGTAAGTGTTTAAGTCGAAGAATTTTTTAAAAAATCGAAAAAAATCGTAAAATTGCGTTTTTTATAAGAAAAAATTTTCCCGATTGCGCTAAAAAATGTGGCCGTTCTAAGTTCAGAGATTTCGAAGGCCTCCATAAAATTTCATCGCAACCGGAGTATCGGTTTAGCCGGAATCGTGTTAACAAACACACAAAACAAAAAAAAAAAAGAAAAAAAAAAAACATTCCGGATTTTTTTCTCCAGTGTAGTGAAATGGAATCTTCGCTTCGCTCGCTTCGCTCGCTACGCTCGCTACGCTCATCCAATAACATAATGAGTGCCCAAGCGAGGATTGCAGCTAAGCAGTCCTCGCTGCCCTAAGGCAGTCACATGATTCCTATGGACACCCTGCGCCGTACGCGCACTAGTCTGTATCGGACCAATCCTTTTGCAGCAGGTTTCCTTTTGTTATACTGTGGCAAACAATGTTAAAACCAGTTCCTAAAGTGTAAGATCCGACCGATAACTACTAAGTTACAGTCGTCCCCAGACATTTTCAGATAGATACACTAACCACTAACTAAAGTAGGCATGGAATGAATTTCAACCTTTGAAGCATCTTGAAAGAGAACACAAACTATTTGTACCAACTAATTATTGTTCCAGCGCGCGCTCTGATTGAGTTCTTTTGTTGTAGGGCTATATTTGTTCTGAAGCAACCTTGCAGATGTTGCCGCCAACGATGGGTGAATCGTGGATAATCAGTGGTTAATATTTAAAATCAGTCCTGTTGATTGGCCTAGATTAATCACCCAATGGCGTCAGCATATGCATGGTTGCTTCGGAACAATTTAACGAGTGAAGTTTGCGTGTCAATAACTTTTAAATCAAATTATTATTTCACATTTCTGTGAAGTCAAATGAAAGTGTAAGCTAACAATCTTGAGTGAAACTTGATTCATACAACAAGTGGTTTTGGTGTTCCAGGTCGGGAGAAACAGTTCGTGGTACAGCTCCCGGAGGAAGAGCGGGTGGCCTGGATGTGGTGCCTCTTGATCGCCTACGTCGTCCCCGAGATCGGGACCCTCATCCGCTCCCTGAGGATCTGTTTCTTCAAGTCCTGGAAGAAACCAACGAGTGCAGAGTTCTTCATGGTGTTCATCATGGAGACCTGCCACACGGTCGGCATGGCACTCCTCGTGTTCGTCATATTGCCCAACCTGGATGTGGTGAAGGGTGCCATGCTTACCAACTGCGTCTGCTTCGTGCCCGGGCTCCTCGGTTTTCATGGAAACCCAGATAAATAGTCAAAAAAATTTTTTTCCAATTTTAAATTTTTTATT
>JAMZAV010008226.1:0-28676 GCA_024449915.1 Sweltsa coloradensis | reverse complement strand
AACCTGGAAACAGTAAACAACACGTGCCGCGCGCTCGAGCCCCCCTCAATGTCAGAGCCCCCTTAATGTCAGGAGCCCCCTCAATGTCAGGAGCCCCCCTCAATATCGGAGCCCCCTTAATGTCAGGAGCCCCCCTCAATGTCAGGAGCCCCCTCAATGTCAGAAGCCCCCTTAATGTCAGGAGCCCCCCTCAATGTCAGGAGCCCCCCTCAATGTTAGGTTACTTGTTTATGTTGTGATTCAATGGAAATCTGCTAAAAGCTGTTACTTCTCACTCATCTGTCAGGTCACAGTTTCAAGTGAAGTTTGCTACACTAATCCTAAGTATACCATAGTAGCATTCTGAGTACTCTCAGAAGTTGATCACTTCCGAGTATACACAAGTATATGTGTGTGAGTGTGACTGACAATAAAGACTCTTCCTCATAATAATAACTCACTTGTACACTACTCACGACTTTTTACAAATTATCCTTACTTTAAATAAATAAATCATAATTCCGTTACAAAGATGCACCCATAGATCAACCAGTTACAACTCATTTGTTTACGAATGCGGATAAATTTATTTCAGATGAAAGACTATCGCTAATATTTTACCCCGCGAAATGACGTGACTTATTAGTAATATCTAACATAACGTTACGCTATCCTATATGCTAGTTTATGTTAGTTAACGTATAGTAGCCGATTACGACGCTGCTTGTCGGAGGTGAGTGCAATGCATACGTGATTACATGTACTGATAAAACATATCATTACCTCCATTCGATATCCGTCAGTTTATTTTACATTGTCCTTAACATTGTTGTATATATTTTTTTGAATGTAAATTATTCGTTGTAATATAGTATGATAACAAACTTGTAACAATCAAATATTCCCAATGAAAATGTAATAATAGTTTTTATTTAAATTTGTAATAAGAGATTTTATGGGAACTTGGGAATCCTTCCGACCCGGCACCTCCACCAAAATTTATTTTAACTCAACAACAAATTTTGATTGCAATTTCGTACTTTACCTTCTTCGTATAGCATTTATGAGTTGCCTCATTAAATAATAAATAATACATTTTATTTAGAGTCTACCCACTCAGTTATATAACTGATTTTTTTTTATAACTGACATGTTGAATATGAAGGGAAGTTTATTGAGGCTTGAAATACAAAAGTACACGCGGGTCATACACGTACACTATGGTGACATAATGCCATGATTTGTGTTAGCCCTATAGTAAGACATCTTACAACAATCAAAAACAGAAAATTATTGGCCTTACATTCTGATATGTTTTTGACCAACGATTCATTTACGCTTTGGTATGTGTTTTTTAATTAGATATATTTTTGTCGATTTTTTAATGTTTTTAGGTCTTTCGATGTCATTGTTTGCCTGGAGAAATAGTCTTAGTTTTAGTGCGCGAAGATAATTCTCTTGGAGATTATTGTAGATTTGTATTTTGATATAGTTCATCTGTCCTATTTGAGTGCTACCTTCTCGTGGTTTGGCCCGTGATTAGGAGAGTTCTTCTCCCTGAAACTAATGGCGAGCTCTGGGTCGTCGTCGGGGAACTTTCCCCTTCCCTTTGACTACCTCCCGACGGCGACGACAATGACAACATGGACAGATGATGACAAAGACGTAGACGACCACGACGTGGGGGAACCCCTGCCCTCCCCATACGCTTGTGGCTGGTTCTGACCAGCACAGGCCTGTCCACCCCTTGTCCACCCGCGTCACCCCTTACGTCCCTCCCTTCGTCTCGATTAGCCAAGTTGCATAAATATGAGACGTTAAGCAATATCAATCAAATCAATAGCTGAACACATCACAACTGCCTCTCACAGGATCGCTGGTGGCTGGGATCGAATTCGCGACCATAGAAGACCTTGCCTCTACAGAGAGTTTTATCTCTATGCGCAGCGGTGGAGCGCACTGCAGGAACTGTCGCCCCGCTCATTAGGCGTAGTATTTACTCGACTTCTAGCGAGAACTTCTTTAACTAACTGATCTAATTAAGTCACGTGTTCTCACGAAGAGATGCCGCAGCGAGCCCTGTCACTACTGTGTTTCTATCCCTCTGCTATACTTCTACTTCTGGGTACACCTGCACTTGGAAGTCACAACTGTGTTTCTGTTCTTCTCAATTCTGGGTACACCTGCACTTGGAATTAATGCCAAACCTCTTTGTAAGCGGGATAATAAACACGCTAAGCTCAAGGGACCAGACCAATTAAAACCGAGTTGACTGACTAGGCCAGACTCCGCGACGCTGCTGAAAGAAAACACACACTGACTAATGAGATTCTAACTAGTAGGCCTAGTGACAGCTGGGATGTCGCATTCAGGGGAAAATGAAATTCCACTCCAAGAAGAAGGAAGTATCACTTAGAACACATTTAATAAAGTAGACGCTTTTCAAAATCGAGAGCGCAATCTGTATAGCGCGCATACACTATGGGTAAGAGAAAGTTTAAACACGTTAAATGCTATGTGTGTGGAGGACAGCGTCTAGTAACAGTCTGACACATCCAGTGGAGTAGGAATCGGGGGGGGGGGCAGGGACCCTACCAAGTTTGGCTCAGTGGGGTAGGGAAGGGGGGGGGGGGTTAACTAACGTGAGTTGAATATTAATCCCAGAATTTCAGAATACACTTATACAATTCGACAGTCACCTTGATAAAACGAATGTTTGCCTGTATGCTTCGTCATTACATAAAAAATTAAGATATAATTTACTAAAATGGTCCATTTTATGTCCATTTTTTTAGTTTTTGGATCGCAGATAGTTGCTGTAAAACATCGTTTACAGAGTCCGAGTGCAGTTAAAACATGACGAAATAACTGTAGTATGGTGACATTTTTTTTCGCCTTCGGCAGCGGGGGCTTCGCCCACAGGCACCAGCATAATATGACAATTATATCAAAATGAAGAAGTTTTTAGTGCAGGTGTGGTTTGTTAATGATTTGTAAAATGATATTACATTAAGCGTGTTAACTCCCTTTCTCCCATAATGCATTGCGCGCGAAATAACTTAAGAGGGCGTTGGAAAATCGTCTATAAATAAATGTCAAAATTCTACTAGATCGGGGGTGGAACCCAGGGCCAGCGGAAGACCCGAGCTCGATTACCGGTCGAATTGTGTTTTGTAAACTTTTAACTGTATTAAAAATGATTCACTCCACCTACAAGAGTGTTTCCCAACTAAACAAATGGAGGGATAATCTTATAATAGTTAGTTGTTACTACAGGATTATTTCTGCTTTTGACGCAGAACATACCGGTTTGAACCCCGGTTTTGACCCGTAGCATCTTTTTTGTCAAGAAATTTGGGTCGCCCTCAAAGGTCCTATTCATTGTACACAACATATAAACTAAAGCAGTTCCCGACAGTGTTGGCTCGGGCGCTAAGCGCTCGACTCTGATTCGGGAGGTCCCGGGTTCAAATCCCGTCTAGACCGGCAATTCTGACTAAAGGTTTTTTCGAGGTTTTCCTCAGTCTTTAAAGGGGGAATGAAAGGGATTGAGTCCTTTAAAACCCCTTTGGGGACATCCCTTCACAATTTCCTATCCGCCATCCCTATTTTAAACCTAAAGAGGGGCAAAAATGCCCCCTTTAAAAACCGGTTTCCCCGAAAAAAAAGCATTTCATAAAAACTGAATGGGGGAAAATCTTTAAAAAACCTATTTCGATTTAAGCGCAATTTTTCCCAATTACTAAACTTAAATTTTTAAAGAAAAAAAATTTTAATAAAAAACAAAATTGAAATAAAAATTAAAAAAAACTGTGTATTAACTATTATTAATAGTCATAGCCCTTTTTTTTGCTTGGGTTTTTTTGTTTTTTATTTGCGTATGTATTCCATACAATAAAAAATTTGAAAAATTTGTTTTTAATTTAAACTTTCCCGGGTACCAAAAACAAACGAGATTTTAAAAGAGGGTTAAAAAATTTGTCCTAAAAAACTTTATTTTTTATGCCCACCCGGGAAGAATTTTTTTTAAGAGTTAGTGGAGAAGTTGTGTAAAGTGTTTAATTGATTTTCCCGTGTTAGTTCAGCCAACAGAATTTTAAAAAGAGTTTTTATTGCAGTCCCCACCCCAAAACGTTTAAAACGTGGGGTATACGAAAATTAAAACTTTTTTAAAGAAAAACCCCTCCCTTTAAAACATTTGTAGGCGTTTAGATGTGAGTGAAAAAACATTTTTAAGCGCCTTCTTTAAACATCCAACATAAATGTAAACACCCAGGAAACTACAAAAAGTAACAAGACCGAGCGCGGGGCAAATGTTTTTTGTTTCCCCTTTCCCTTCGTATGAAATACAATTTGATTGTCCCTTTTGATAAAAACAAAGGGGTTCAAAGCTTTTTGGTTTTTTTTTCATCAATCTTACAGGGAATACTTTTTTTTAACCCCTAAAAAAAAGAAAAAATTTTAAATTCATTTTTTTCCCAAATGGTTTTATTTTTTTAGGGGTTTTTTTCCGAATTTTTCCGGAAAACGAATGAAAATCTAAATAAAAACCACACCTTTTTGGGTTTCTTGAATGTTTTTGTGATTACTTTTTAAAATTTTAGATAACCGACTCTGTCTAGCAATAATGGGAAAATTTAAAGGGGGAATCCCTAGCCCAAAATTTGGATTTTTTAAAGAAGGGCGTAAAAAACGTCTGAAAAGTAAGTAAAATTTTAAGAGGGGCTTAAAAAAAAGGGACGGTTTTTTTTTTGAAATTTTTTTGACGGGACAAACCTCAGAATCAACTTTTTTTTTTTGTATTCAAATTACGGGAATCCTTTTCTAAAGTTCAAAATTAAATTTTTAGCACGATTTTTGTACATTTTTTTCTCACCCCTTTATTACAACCTAAATAAATGTTTTTTGGATTTATAGGTTTTTGCTTTGGGCACAATTTTTTTCCCCTCCCGGTAAAATTTTTAAAAATTTTGTACTGTTTAACGGAAAAATCGTGAAAACCCCCCGAAACCATTTTTAAACTAATAATTTTATAAAGGGTTGTAGATAAAGGAGTGTAAAAAATTAATTCAAAAAACCGCGCAAAAAAATTTAAATTTTTTGAATTTAAAGAAAACTGATTCCAGTAATTTGAATAAAATTTTGTTGATTCTGAGGTTTTTTTCCCCGTAAAAAAAAAATTATAAGCTCTTTTTTTAAAGCCCTCTTAACTTCTACTTACTTTTGGGGCGTCTTTACTGCATTATTTAAAAAATCATATTTGGGGGGGGTTCCTTTAAGGGGAGGATATTCCCACCAAATTCATAAAACTAATTTTAGGTATTTGTTTCAAACGCGAAACTCTGCCACCAAAAATGATTTCCCCTTTGTACAAATTCCATTTCAAAATTTAAACCCAAATTAAACTTTTTGGGTTTTAGTTCAGTTTCGAAAAAAATGAAAAAAGGTTTCGTCACCGATTTTTTAGTTTGCATGCTTTTTGACGTCAAAAAGTAACCAAACCCGACGCCGCTGTCCTGACGTCGGCGGGCGTTATGCCCGTCGCCGTGATTTGGGCGTAAATGTACCCGAAATTATAAGCTCTGCGCGCTAATAAAATCATGGGCCCTTTTACTCCGTGATGAAGCAATTTTCAAAAAGGTTCCAAACCCCCCTCCAAACTCTAATTTAAGGTTTTAAAATCAAACATTTTTACTTTCATACTTTTCCTTCGCGGGAAAAAGTTCTCCCAAAAGAACGAATGAGTAGTCTTTTGAGAGAGGTGGCGCTACTAAAAGGCGATATGTTCCGGAGGACGTCGGTGAACGAAAACGGAAGAGTGTTCAGCCCCCCGGTGGGACAACGCGGGTACTTATAATGGGCAAGCATTAAAAAAGCAAATTTAAACGCTAAAAACTTGCACACCAAAATAAAGAGTGCCCTTTAAGATGGACTGAAGTCTTTTTTGTTTTATACTTAGTCCCCACAAAAAGGGACTTCATTCTGAATACTTTAAATAAATTTTTCTTTTATTATTTCAAAAAGATTTTCTTTTATAAAAGAAAGCTGAAATTCCCTCAAAAATAATGGGGGGAAAAATGACCCTTAACATCACTATTGGTACTGATCGAATCGGCCAAAAAAGGTGATCCCAAACAGTGAATTTTTACTTTGCAATCTAATTGTATGAAACCCCTTGGTCTACAATGCTCTAGCGTGCTCGGGGACCGGGAATTTTTGGACGTAAAGTGCTGTTTGCGGGGAAAAAAATAAAATACTAAAAACTTAGCCCTCAAGAAAATTTTAAATTTTTTTTTCTTCAAATTGCTTTTTAATTGCAGTGTAATGGTTTTTTTAAGGGGTTTTTCCCTTCCATTTCTTACACCCACGCCCAATTTTTTTGGACTGGGTGCATTTCCTATTAGTGCCATCCGCGGTGGACGTGGCTTTCGAAACCCCAAAGAAGGCAGGGGGGTTTTGTATTGCCCATCCAAAAACGCATTTCCCACTCATCTCTCGAATCCCGGTAAGAAATGCAATAATAGGACGTTAAGCAACAAAAAAAGAAAATTTGTACAATAAGCATTTACCCTTTTTTGGGCCATTTGTTAAATAAAAAAGGTTTGGGCGTGCCACCCTGGGGTTTTACTCAGGGGTTTGAAAAAGCCCAAACTTGAAACTCGTTGGGCAAATTGTGATTTTTTGGGTAAAAACTAAATATTCTGCCCCTTTTTTTTTAATTTAAAAAAACCTGGATTTTTTTGGGCTTATTGACGGGTTACTTTATGGCCCACCCCTATTTTTTTCCCTTGAATTTTCAGAGGGCCCAACAAAGAAGAAAGGCAGGGGAAGGTACCCGAATTTTGCCCCTCTCGACAACACCAAAAAACGTTTTGGAGAGCTTTCGATAAACCTCAACAGCAAGCTCGGGGACACAGATAAAAAAACTAATAACGGGCTTTTTCCCTTTTATTCCCGGTATAAATTTTTAAAATTAAAGAGGTTCTGGTTTCAAAACCCCAAGTGGGGGCCAAAATTTTTAGGGCCCAATTGCTAGCAAAAATCTTTATGTATGATGAAATCCTCGTAGCTTTTTGGGATTGTTTTTGGAAAAATTTAAATGATGTCCTAATATTGGGTAGTTGGGGTTTGGGGGGAAATTTCATGCCCATCAACTGGTCGGAAATAATATTGATCCCCGTACAAAAAACAATGGCGAGATCCCCAAAGCGGCCTCTATGAAACAAAAGGGGGTTGTAATAAAAACAGCAGTTGATAGGAAAAACACGGGGTTTAGACCCCGGGGGGTACGCTGGGTAAAAAGGGGAAAATTGTGCAAACTCCTGAGGAACGACCTTTGTAACCCACCGTTAGCAAAACGGACAATGTAATGCTGATTTTGGAAAGAGTATGGGACATCTTTTTTAGGAAAATTTGCGGGTTCCCGCTCGGCCGGAAATTTTGAAAAGGGACAAAATGTGGAAATATTAAAAAATAAATAAAAATAAAAAAATAAAATAAATAAATAAAAAAAATTTATATTAAATATAAAAAATATCTGCGGGTAAACCTTTTCCAAAATTTTTTTTTAAAAAAAATTTTTTTAAAAAAAAAATTTAAAAATAAATAATTTCTACAAATTTTTTGATTTTTTTAAAAAAAACGAAAAAAATTTTCCCATATTCTGATTTTTTTCCCGGGCCCTTTTTTAAGGGCCCCAAATTTTTTGAAAATCTTTTTCACGGGCTGCCCCATGTAGGGTTTATTGACAATTTTGCAAATTTTCCTTTTTAACTTTTGGATGCATTTTGGTCGAGGAATAGCTTTTTGAACTCCCCAAAGGTGCCCCTATTTGCATAATTTTTATAATATTTCACAGAACCCAAAGAAAATCGGAAAAAAAAGTATTGTAGGTCCTATCTATATTAGTAAAAACTATTATAAACCCCCTAAATTAATTTGAATAATGATAAAACTATTAAATTTTAAAAAAAAACAAAAGGCGTACTGGTTCATTATATTATATCTTTGGGTTTTTTTAGATATATTTTTAAAAGAGGAAATAGTAAGAAAAAAACCAAATAGCTTTTTTTGATTTTGAAATATAGAGTTTATTATTATTATTTTTATTATTTTATTGTTATTATTATTTTTTTCATGTCGGTTACCAAAAACGGACCATATTGCTGGTGGGGAAGAGTAGAGCAAGGTCCCATAAAAACAATGTGGCCTTGCCACCATTTTTTTATCTAAATGTTTTAAAATTTAAAAGCCCAAATTTATACACAGTAAAAAAATATTACAAAACAATATACTACAGTTAAACCCCAAATATAATTTTAAAAGGTTTAATCAATTAAAAGGAAATCTTGTAAAATCACAAAAATTTATTTTAAAGGGCTTGACGCGGGTCCCAAAGCGAAAGGGTGAGAGTTGACTGCAGTACTTTCTTACTTTTTGGGGATTTTTCGAACAAAAAATCAAATATTTTTTTGGTTCCCGTATTTTTTTGTTCGTTATTTTTTATAAAGTTTGTATGTTTTTGGAAAAATATTTTTTTGGTTTTGAAACTTAAATCCCCCTTACTGGGACAAAGGTTTTTTAAAACCCGGACAAATTTTGCTTAGGGCAGGAATAAAGCACAGGACGCGCGAGACATAAAGATTTGAAAATATAATATAAAAATTTTAAAATAAAAAAAACAAAAAATCTCATGAAAAGCGTTTCCCTTAGGTCCCGTTTTACCCCTGATCTTGCTTCATTTTAGCTGATAAAAATCTTTACCGGTTTTTATTTATTTTATCAGGTTGGTACCCCACCTGGTAAAGGGTTTCCCCTCCGTGAAGTGGCCCCCCCCTTAAAAGGGGTTTCCCCCCCCCCCCCTCCAACCCCCCAGCCGCCACGATACCATTTTACCAAAACCCCTTTGATTCCCTTTTAAAATAAATTTCGACCCCTTTACTGGCATCGCGGGGTCGAGAAAATCTCCCCAAATCTGAATTTTTAAAAAAGACAAAGAGGGGGGTTCGGCTTGGGACTAGTGTATTGTAGAATTTTCGGGGGGGGTTGATGTTCCCTTAAAACCCCGCCGGGGGCAGATGGCTTGTGGGGCCTATGAGGGTAAAGGCCATATTGTGCAGACCTTTACGGAAGAGCAAGAAAAGTACTTTTTAAAATAGGAAAACGCTTTTAAATCCCCCCGGGGGGGTTTTTGGATAGCTTTAAATTTGGGGCATTGAGCTGGCCCTATGTTACGTGTTTTTTTGGTTTTTCTGTTTAAAAAAACATTACTAAGTCAAGATTTTTTTTTAAAATTTAAAAAAAATAAAATAAAAAAATTAACTTAAAATTTTGTAATCGTAATTTTAAAAAAAATTTTAAAAAACGTAAAATTGGGAATTTTCATAAGAATAAATTAAACGTTGCGCTCAAAATTTAAATCGGTATTTAATTCTGAAATAAAGGGTTTTGTGAAAAAAACATTAAAATAGGGGTAAAACATTTTTGGGGGTTATAAATCAAAAAAATTGTTTTTAAAAGAAAAAAAAAGAAAAAATTTCCCTATTTTCATGAGAAATAATTTTTCGATTACGCTCAAATTTCACACGGATATCTTAATTCATAAAATTAAGGTTCTGTAAAAAAATCATTACAGTCGGATAAAGCATGTAGGTGTTATAAGTTGATGAAATTTTTTTAAAAAATCGAAAAAAATCGTAAAATTGCGTTTTTATAAGAAAAAATTTCCCGATTGCGCTCAAAAACGTGGCAGTTCTAAGTTCAGAGATTTCAAAGGTCTTCATAAAATGTCATCGCAATCGGAGTATCGGTTAAGCCGGAATCGTGTTAACAGACACACAAAAATACAAAAAGAAGAAGAAGAAAAAAAAACATTCCGGATTTTTTTTCTCCAGTATAGTAGAACGGAATCTTCGCTTCGCTCATCCAATAACGGACGGTACGATAAAAAAAAACTTACGATATACGCGGTGAGACATTTGAAAAATGCGACGAAATCCATGAATACGCTTTTTATTAAGCATTTTAGGTTTTTGGTGCTAAATCGGTGAACATATTTTGTAAACGCTAAGAATGCTAATTTTACTAAACAATTATGTTTTCACATACCTATTACGAGTTAGTTCAGCATTGTATTCAACGTTTATTTTTAGGTTTAAATATATCTATCTATATTGAATTGAAATGTTCCAATGAAGCATCATTCCCCATTCGAGGTACAATAAACACACCTCGTTTGACCTCTTACGTTATGATGCGTAAACGGCGACCTTGGAGCCATCCTATACCTACCCTAGCCTAGCAACGAAGCGCATACGATAGTGTTAGCACTGGAGTCTTGCGTGAGTCTTGATAGCTGGTCACTGTTCGCTCGTAGATGATGTCTGTTCCTACAGGGTGGGCTTGGTACACTTTTAATTTACACCCTTCTCTTAACATCAATTCTGTGACTGAGTGGGTATAGAATACGAATTTATTTTTTTATTTTATTTATATAAACATCATTTAATTAGGCATACTGTTTCTAAAAGTTAGTTAAATGTGAATTTGTATCTTTTCTATTGAAAGTTAGGTATAGACGTTAACGTGTTAACTAGGGCTGGGTAAATATGAAGAAAAACGACATTTCGATACGATATCGGTACATGGAAATATTTTCGAGAATATATTTAGACTTCTCCAAAAATTCTCCCAAAATTTTTTTTTTAACGTGAAAAATTGAAACGAGGATATGAATTTTGGACAATGTAAATTAGTGGTATATAAACTATTTCTATTGTTAATAACTAAGAAAAACAAATTTCTATCTTAAAATTTTGGTTTACGTGGAGGGGGTATAGTCTATGGTCATTTAACGCGAGTGTTTCAACATAAAATATCGTTTGACACCTTATCAATCCTTTTTAGCCACACAATTTTAAAAGTGGTCCCACTCTTTTCATACTTTTTTATAAATGATAATTATTATTTAAGAAATTATTAAGAATTAGATTCCCCCCCCCCCCTTTTTTTACGCTTATATTACAATTTCGATATATCGATATTGATATCGGAATTTTCATGTGATATTGATAATTAAAAACTATTTGTTGTGTTGGGTGCGTATTTGTTATTTATTTCCAAATTTGCACTTTATTTAAATCAATAATTGTATTCATATCAGTACAGGGAACATAAATTAAACATTTTATTGATCTATCGAAATACATCAAATTGTTCGTCTGAATTGCTCATCAAAGTTCATCATCTTAACTATCTGGCCAGAAGAACACTTATTAAGCTATGCAGTGAAAATTATAATTCTTAGTCCGTATGGAGTTCTTTGTTCGATGTTCTTGAATCGGTCACTGTCAGTAAATAAATGACAACTTTCGTTTGGAACATCAGAACCAAGTGTCATAAATAACATGAGTAACTCGTCTACGATTGAGCCATGGGGCATCCTCTAAACTTAGCTCACACATAAATCTAAAAGCAGTTTGACACAAATGTATTTTTCTGGTGAAAGCTTTACTGGGTTATTGAACTGTCCCCACAAGCACGCACACAGACGGCGTAGAGAGAGACATGTGTCCGTCTGGCACTTACTCTGATGTAACAGAAATGGAGCGGGGTTTGTTTTGTTAGTGCAACGTTTGACGCGCTTTCATTGAAAAGCAATGACGAGTGCGGAAACAACAATATCATTTTTTTCATTGCGGTTGAATGACGAAATACCAGCTAGCGAAGTTCGTATGAGAATAAGTCATTAGGAACAAGTTTTAGAGGCAACACGGTTATATCGTAATGTCGTAATTAAGGAAAAAATTTATACTTATACCAATTTTTTTTAACGTAAAAATAGAACGGGGATAGGAATTTTCGGGAAATTAAATGTTTCGTCCAAAATGCTGTAAATAGCCAGATTTTTTTTTTTTTAGTTCGATTGCTTAACGGTTGAGTTGCCTGGTAGCCTATCCTCTAGTAAATTAGTCTCGATTTTTACAAATGGTGGAGGAGACGTCGATCACCCAACGCGAGTTTGGTTAACTCATTAAAAATTTTTGGCGATACCATATTTTTTTTTTTTATTTTTTAACAAAAAATTTTTTCATATTTAACGATTTCGAAATTTTTGCGTGATAAAGATAATAGAATGATATATCCCTAAAATTAAACAATTCGCCTTGTGTCTATCTCTTGAGTGGCAGCTGTGAGTTCAGACAAAGCTTACCACTAATAAAAAAATCCTATCAGAAAGAGAAACGACAACATTCTGATTTATTAGACAATACCACTAATATGAGCATTAAATCAGAAACAGCGAATCAGGGAGTAATGAAACATTCGCGTCAGAAACCACCGAACGCTCTTACAAACCAAGCAACCGTTCATTAACTGAGTGAGAGGCGAGGGTTTACTAAAGACTTAATAATTACTTCGCTTAAGAGGACACATCCAACTTTCTCGTTGCGTCCTATGTTGGCATTGTGCAACTCAAGTGTTTGTTCGCTCACATATAAAACAAGTTACATCAAAACAGTTCGTGATAGCTTGTAAAGCGGACAAGTAAAATTAATCTAAGGGACTTTGTTCTGAAATAATTCTTAGTCAACTGTTTAACTATAACTTACTGGAATATTATTCTGAACTGAATGGGCCAGGCAGTTTAAACGTAGAGAGTTTCTAAATCAGAAAGTTAATGATTTTTTAGAAGCCAAAAATGGCTTTTGTCGGATAAAGATGTCTGTACGACGTAAGTTAACCTTCATAACGAAACATATTTACTAACTTTTTTACTTACTTTTAAACTGACAATGACAGCAGAGTGTTTTGTTTTTAGCTGTTGTTCTTGCAGCAGGCAGAACTTTACAACACTGTCGCCAGAGGCAGGTAATTTTAGGTAAAGGCAATTTTCAGTTGTGTTTTTGTCCAAAATCAGGGGAAAAACACGGTGCACTAAATTACAAAATTTGTTGACAGTGTTTTATCCCCCCCCCCCCCACCCTTATTGTTTTGAAGAATTTTTTTAATGAGTTTGAATATAACGTATATAAATAACAGAATTCTGATGCAAATATTTGTGGTGAACTGTTTTGGTTTTGCCCGAAAGCGGTGAATTTAATTGGTCAACATTCATAATAATGTTTTTTCTCGATTTGGTTAGTCGGGAAACACTCCCGTAGGTGTAATTGTTATTATTTTACTACAATTCAGAAATTTAAAAAAAGTCCGCCGGATGAGCGAAGGGGAAGATTTCCCTTTCACTACACTGGAGAAAAAAATCCGGGAAAGTTTTTTTTGTTCTTTCTTTCCCTTTCCCTTTTTTTCTTTCTTTCTTTCTTTTTGTACTTTTGTGTGTCTGTTAACACGATTCTGGCTAATCCGTTACCCCAATTGCGATGAAATTTTAAAGGAGGGCCTTCGAAATCTCTGAAATTAGAACTGCCACCTTTTAGAGCACAATCGAAAAATTATTTCTCATAAAATCGCAATTTTACGATTTTTTTCGATTTTTAAAAAAAATTTCTTCGACTTATAAAAACCTACATGCTTTATCTTTTTGTAATGATTTTTTCACAGAACCTTTATTTTATGAATTTATATATTCGTGTAAATTATGAGCGTAATCAAAAAATTTTTTCAAAGAATCGCAGTTTTACGATTTTTTTCTCGATTGTTTTTAATTCTTCGACTTATAACACCTACATCTTTATCCAATTGTAATGATTTTTCACAGAACCTTCTTTTTATGAATTAACATATTCGTGTGAAATTTGAGCGTAATCGAAAAATTATTTGTTAAAAAATCTCAATTTTACGCTTTTTTCGTTTTAAAAATTTACGCCCATCCATCAACGCGGCGGGACTTAAGCGTTTTCCTAGTTTAATTTCTGTAATGTAGTAAATAATAACATAATAATGATCTGTCTTTATCGTTGTAGATTTCGTTCTTGTATAAATAGTAAATACTTTCCTCTGACTATCGCCAAGGTTTCAGAGATAGAGAAAGATAACTTTTTAAGTTTGAATAACTTTTTACACATTTTGTTTTATTTTATATTTCTTGCCCCTCTGTACAGAAGTATGATGATTGTAAAATAACAGAATGGTCACGTACGAGGTTCAGACGAATGTGTTTGTGCGGCAATTACAGCCGTGAGCCTCGGGAAAACCTACAGCTTCAGTAAGAGCACACTCCGCGTACTGTAAACATGATGTTTTGCAGTAATTCATTTTTTTAAAGTTGGCATGGCAAGATATAATTCTGGAAATTTTCTCAGTTGTCAACTTTTATAATGGTAAAATTGGTTGGAGAGAAAAAGTATTTGGTTTCAAAGCGAACTTAAAGTTAAAAAACATAAAGTTGTAATTTTTGTAATTTTAATACTTATTTCTTAGTTGGATTCCTGCAAATTTTGCTTTCCATGTCAACAGCACTCTATCTATTGGTCCATGACGTAAGTGTGAAATTTCGTCAAAATCGGAAGAGTAGTTTGGCCCTTGCGCATCGAACACACAGACATACATACACACATAAACACAACGAAGTGTCGAAAACTTGCCATAGAGACTCCATTCGCTCCGCTCACTCGTCCAATAATATCTAGGTGCCCGTCAGGGCGCCGCAGCTAAGCCGCGGTGCGCTACACACTCAGGCACCTTATACAGCAGCAGAGTTGGGGTTATTTCGAGGTGTCACCCCAGCCGTCATGAAACGTGATATGAACTTGAAAACTATCAAAATCAAGGGGATTTCGGTACCTGACAACACATGCCAAATTTGGTTGGTATACGAACATTCCTTCTTGGTGAGAAAAAGACTTGAAACTTGCTCAAAATCACTTTAAGGATGTTAGCTACTACTGCCTACTACTACAGTCTAATTCGTCAGTTTTCAATTTTTCAATTGGTCAGCTCGATTCTGACCAAATTGGTGGGCTTAAACGTTCATATTTTATATGGACATTAAGGATAGTAGTGACTTTTGAAAGAAAAAGTTGAAAATGTTTGCTGGCAGGCTTCCAAATAAAGGTTTTTTAGTATAAGCCTAATACAGGCATACAAACAAGTAACTATAGTTACTTGACAATGATCGCTTCCATTGTTTACAAAAAGCAAGTCTTTGGACCACTAGATGTTTTACATTCTATTGTTAATTGGAAAGACCATAGTAATTAAATTGACTTTGAAAAAATTATTATACTTTAACAAATAATTTTGCAATGGAATTTGAAAAGGTAAAGAGATCCCACACATACAATAACTTGTAAAAATACAGCCAAACCTTAAAACACTCAAAAGAAATGAGATCTAAAAAAAAAGGCCAAGCTCATATTTTACTCTTTTACATTTGCGCATTCTTAATTCATACCCGTAACAACATCCTTGAAAAGCTTGGTAAAATAGAATTTGTAAACGATTAAGTTTATTAGAAAAAAAGAATTTGGATGAACTATTACGTTTAAATTAATAGTTGCAAATTCTATTTTGCCAAGCTTTTCAAGGATGTTGTTACGGGCATCTTTACGTTTATGAATTAAGAATGCGCAAATGTAAAAGAGTAGATGAGCTTGGCTCTTTTTTTAGATCTCATTTCTTTTAGTGTGTAAGGTTTGGCTGTATTTCTACAAGTTTTTGTTATGTGTGGGTACTACATTCAGCAAGTGATCCTGTAAAAATCACTGGTATTGCAGACTCTTACAGCTTCTTCGCCACACGATCTTCAGTCACATTTTTGATTTGGTCGTGAAGTCGTTGCGAGTGATATTATTTGATGGGTGTTAATCCTGAGAGGAGTAGATAGAAGGCTAGACTCAATCTTTTCTCAACGGTGTGTAATATAATATTTTATTATCAGTGACGAATAGAATGGATCATACAAATAATTTAAACGGCACTAATGCGGCGTCGTCTGCGAGGAATTCTTCTGGTCATGCGTTTGTGTGACGTTAGGCCTCCTCTTATGGCAAGCAAGCATGAATAAAATGAAAATGTGTCATTCAAAATGTTCAAAACACTCACAACAATAACATGACATTTGTTATTATCTCAATAAAAACACCACTGTCTTCTGGAGATTTCAAGTAGCTCAACTAACAAGAGAATATTTTCTCGATTTGGATAGTCGGGAAACACTCCCGTAGGTGGAATTGATAATATTTAATACAATTCAGAAATTACAAAATCCATCCCGATCGGGGTTCGAACCCGAGTCTTCCACATTCTGGGCAGGAGGGTTTGAACCCCGATCGGGATGGATTTTTTAATTTCTGAATTATATTAAATAATAAGAGATAGTGTTTTGATGTATAAACAAAATTTTATCTGGGTATTGTCAACGTAGGTGTAGGTCTATATTTAATAACCCCAGAATCATCAGATTCAAATTATTGTTTTAAAATATTTTTTTTCTGGGGGTATATTTACTATCAGGTGCGACAATCAATCAACATCGACAACTAACTAGGAAAACGCCAAAGTCGTAGTAAGACGAGTGAGTGAGCCATGTGTTGAGTACCAGGCAACATTCCCTTTCTTCCCCTATCTAAGGCCTCCCTAGTCTGTCATAGGCTAGAGTGGCGCATTATGGCCTTACAGTTGACGCGCCCTTATACCAACTAAACTTAAAAACCCTTTTATTTATACCAATATAGTTAGGCTTTTAAAACTTAAATGCAAATGTTCCCGGGTACAACATGACTCGCTCACTCATCTAACAACGACTTTGGCATTTTCCTAGTCTAGTTGGGTAGGGCGCCCTTTTACCCGAAATGTGGGGGACATGGGTTCAATCCCCTGGTCTGGAAAGATTTTGTAATTTCTAGATTGTATTTGAAAATTATTAAATATGTTTTGAAATTCATATAACGCAGTGTAGTCTATCATCTGCGACAACACGGAAAACATTAGCTTATACGAAATTTAGGTGTAAAGATTGCAAGGTTTACTCAATTTCCGAGCGGAATTGGGGGGGATGGGGGGTACCTTGAGCGTGGAAGATTCGATACACCTTGGGCACTGCATTTTCACAGCTTGAAAAAATATAACAAACAAAAAGTATTTTTTTTCAAAAACATCGTAATGGATCTAGCTAATTTTGTTAACAGTTCTCAGTTTACTCGCACCGGATGTCTGTTTAAAATTTTAGCGCAATTTGTTCAGCAATTCTGCTGATTTAGATGAACACACACACACACCCACAGAATCACAGAAGAATTGTTTGAGTCGAATGGAGATCCACAGTCGCTCCGCTTCCTCATCTAATTTAGTTTGACAATATGGCAATAAGTTTTCTTGTCTTGTACGAACGGTAAATTCGAGATAACAAAAGCAACTTAATCTTCAGATCGTCGATTAGGAATATAAATATAATTATAATCTTATTTTGGTGGAGGCGCCGGGTCCGATTGTCGCTAGCAGGCAGGCATGAACTCCGAGCATCTCTTATATTATGATTCTCGTCTCTTCATTAAGAAGCATATAAATTAAATCTGAATACGTATTCCCCTCAATGTTTTATTGTAATATAACTGTAACCCCTGTCGTCTTAACTACAGACGGCAAGCAGCAAATAGGCCGCGCCGGTCATGAATATTCAAACCAACATTTTCAAAGATTAAAATCTCGTTTCGTAATTATTATGTATCTTATTTCCTCGCACAGGTTTCTGAACCGGCCTCGTCTTACACACCCCAGGAAGCGCTTGGAGTAACGGTCATAGCACACGACACCATTCACGCATTCTGGACTAACTTACAATAAACTTAATTTAATTTATGGTGATTCATTTATATATTTTTTGTGCAGGTTTAAATTTGTTTGTGAGTTGCACATTGTAATTTTATTATAATTTTAGGCGTACAAACTTACTATGATATGCATTATAACAACATTTTGTCACGCATCGTGTGCAGTTGTGCACTCTTGTACGTGGATGGTCAGTGGAATCACAACGCAAAGATATGTTTTGAATATACGAATACAAGTATTGATTGATTTGTATTGCTTAGAGTCTCATATTAATGCACTTTGGCTATTCGAGACGATGAGTAATGATAGATGAGGATGAAGGATATATAGAAGGGAGGAGGGGAAACCCGGTACAAGCACGTAGCCTACTCCTTTCGAAAAGTACCAAGGGGACCAACGGCTTTACGTCTCATCCGAAAGGACGCTGTTACCTTGACAGTCATAGTTCCTCCACTACCCCGGACTGCCGAGCAGACGTCGAGGAGAACGAAGCCGTTACACTAGCTCTCAAACCCTCCATCTGCTCTAACCAGCGGTATACGTGAGTTTCAGGGCCACTCACTCACCCCCTGACCACGACCGAGGTTGCTTAGCTTGAGAACCGGCTAAGCAACCGCGGCTAACTGTGTTAAATTATGGATTTAACGCCAGTTACTATTCTAAGTCCATGGTTAAACTATGCATTTCCCCTTTACTTGTTACTCTGGTCGTTACTGTCATTTAGATGTCGCATTCTCCACGGAGAAACTATTTGGATACCTATAGTAACTGATACCATGTTTACAGATTGTTGTTATAATAATTTATATATTCCTTCGTAAAATCACAGTCACCCTGAAGATGTCTGACGTAGAACAGCCGAAACGTCGGTGGACTCCTAATCACTGCACTGTTCATCATTTCGACACGGTTTTATCCAAGAATTTAGTATGTATATACATAGTTGCAGTGACTAGTTTTGTTTTGTCTTTTATACTAGGGAAACGCCAAAGTCGTTGTTAGACGAGTGAGTGAGCCATGTGTTGAGTACCCGGTAACATTCCTTTGCTTCCCCCTACCTTAGGCCTCCCTAACCTATCTTAGGCTACAGTTGCGCATTATGGCCTTACAGTTGACGCGCCCTTATACCAACTAAACTCAAAAACTCTATTATTAATACAAATATAATTATCAATTTTAAATGCAAATGTTCCCGGGTACTCAACACATGACTCGCTCACTCGTCTAACAACGACTTTGGCGTTTCCCTAGTCTAGTTGGCTAAGGCGCCCTTATACCCAAAATGTGGGAGACCTGGGTTCAAACCCCCGGTCGGAAAAGATTTTTAAATTTCTGGATTGTATTTAAAAAATTATAAAACATGTTTTGAAATGCATACAATACTATGGAAAACATAGCCAGTACGAAATACGAGTAAAGATTGCAAGGTTTACTCAATGTCCCAGCGGAATTTGGGGAACCTTGGTCGTACCAGATTCGATAAACCTTGCTCACAAACTATGCATGTAATCACGGCCTACCAAAAATGATTTGATAAAAGTGACTTCTTCAAGTACAAAGCATTGTTGTTAGAATTAAAACTCTTCATTGGCAGTCTATTTTTCATTTTATTATTTCTTGTAGGTTTAAATCGAAATGGATTGTGCTCATTTTGTAAGCACTTCTCAGTTACCTGGTCACGGATGTCTGTTTAAAATTTCAGCTCAATCTATTTGGCCGTTCGGCCGTATGGGATGGGACAGACAAACATTTAACATACAGACAATGCTCACGGCCAAGGTCCGATCGAGTAGCGTTAAGAAAGACCATTTCGCTGCGCTCACTCGTCTAATTATTTGTTATTGTCTTGCTTGTTTACTTTTATTTTTATTTTTATTTTTGTTTGTATGTTGTTATCTTGATAATGGGCATGGAGATTTGCCCGAAACGTTGGTAATTAAATTTATTATAACACGGAAACTCGAAATAAATCATTATAATATATATATATATTAGTACTTTAGACAGAAATTAAAAAAGTGACTTCACCGGGGATCGAACCCGGGACCTTGGCTTTCCGGGCCATGCTCTTACCACTGAGCTATGCAGACAACAATTTAATTCTGTATAATTCTTGGTTGCTGTTTATACATTGTAAATAACGTGTGTAGAGCAGATTGCAGTGCCTTTTAGACTAAAACGAAATTATTGGAGAAATACAAACCATTTCTTATAACCCTAGAGTTGGGATATATGACGTTTAAACCTTGGTTTTATAGTAGGCGACTATGACGCTGTTATGTTAGTACTTTAGACAGAAATAAAAAAGTGACTACACCGGGGATCGAACCCGGGACCTTGGCTTTCCGGGCCATGCTCTTACCAACTGAGCTATGCAGGCACCAATTTAATTATGTCGTATTCTTGGTCTGTTTATACATTGTTGTGCCTGCAAAGCTCAGTTGGTAAGAGCATGGCCCGGAAAGCCGAGGTCCCGGGTTCGATCCCCGGAGGAGGCACTCTTTTGATTTCAGTCTGAAGTACTAAAATAACAGCGTCATAGTCGCCTACTATAAAACCAAGGTTAAACATATATACATACATGTACAGTTTGTTCATGTTATTTGGACACATTAGAAAATAAAGTATGCCATGGACATAATAACGAGCATTTCACAAAAGTCGCATGGACACGTATCAGATATAGAATCGCGGATTGCGACAATGACATTGTACACAAACTATAAAACAATGACTGAAAGATCCTCTATCTCCACGAAGCTTGAACAATTGTTTTACATTGAACGTTACGTCGCCAACAGTTATAAGTAGCGATGCAATTTGTATTATTGATGAATTTCAAAGCATAACACATAGGTCCGCTTTTACTAAAGCTTATTAATGTTATTGTTATAATATAATTTGAATTGTAAGGCACCTATATTTTATTTTAATTTTGAATCATTTTAATTTTAGTTCTGTGTAATATGTTGTTTTATAACCGGGCGCATAGAATACTAAATAGCCTTGAGGAGTCTTCATATAATGCAACAATAGTTAACATGTGTTTAAAGGGGCTATTACCCACAAAAAATATATTTTACCACATAATCAATAGCATACACTAAAATGACCGATTAAAAATTATATCATTTAACTGCGATTTAAGACGAGTTTTTGAATTTTTGGATCATGAATTTTTTGAAAATTTGCGTTTTGGGAAATTTCTTAAATCGGCTTTAACTTGCTTCTTTTTTGTTCCACATAGATAGATCATCATACCAATCTAAAATGTCCCATTATAACATCGCGCCTTGAAACTGTGCACAAATAAATACCCCTTCTTAATAATAAGCATATTTTGACCGAACCACTAGCCCAAATCACAAAACAAAATAAAAAAAAATTACCTAAAAAGGCTGTCGAGTACGTCAGTATTTTCTTGATCAAAATCCTCCAAGGTCATAGAGCACAAAGATCGTCCAGATGTTATTTCTTATGTGGGATTTTTACCGATGGGACCTAGCTCGAAAAATACCAAGTTCGTAATTTTTTTCCGGGTCATGGTAGACCCAATAATGTTTCTGTTAAATTCTAAATTCATAATTAGTTAGCCTGAATGAAATATATTTTTAAGTTTAGCGAGTGAATACCCCTTTAAATGAAAACTAACAAAGTTGGAGGACCCGGGTTCGATCCCCGGTCGGGATTTATCTCTGTGAACACCAGAGTCGATAAAGAAGTTCCCCGTTGGGGAGGTCCCCCACTCCCAAATCAAAACGGAATCTTACGTCCTGCGCGCTGAGGGCGGCTCAAATGTGAAACTACTAAAAGCACTGCAATCTAAATACGGTCAGTAGATTATCGATGTGCAGTGACGCTGATGTTAATAAATGACTGACGAAACGTCAAACTTTAATTTTATTTCAATCATATTATCCCTGGGCCCTAGGCTTTTAAAACGATATTATACTTTTGAGTTATTATTGTACTATAAAGTGTTGCGCAGGCGCCACTGACATTTATGTGCGAAATAAATTGAGATAGGCCTATGTCTTAAGTTAAAGCCTTACGGAAACAAACAAACAACACAGTTTTCAGATATAAGTACGCCTTAGGCACTCAAATCGAAATCTTGAACAATACATATTGTCGGCCTAGGTCCTAAGCTTAGGTCTACTCCATCAGAAATATTATCAATAAAAAGAGTTTGCTTTATGCCAAAACATTCGCCAACATTTTGACATTTCACGGTATTCGTCGTCAACTTCTAGTAGAAATGTGGCGTAGTTTTAATGAAGTAGTTCCATCAATTACCACACAGAGTCGCGCGGAACGTTAGATTCCAAACGCCAAAAACCGACTTTTTATTAAACCCAGGGTGGTATAGGGAGTTGGGGGACCTCCCCAACGGGGAAACTTCTTTGGAAACTTCTTTATCGACTCTGGTGAACACTCTTCTAACTTGATGTGTTTAGATGGCTCTGACATATTTCACCCACCCAGGTTGGCAGGCTGTGACGTCATCTGAAACTCTCGTATTCCCGGGCAGGGGCGAACTTCTCTGACGGTCACCGCGGTCTTGTCTGTGCGGCTAAGTGCTTTGGAACTTCTGACGAGGTGGTGTTAAGACAGGACCCTCAAAACTAATATTACATCGTGGTTACAGTGAGTCGCCACTCTACAGCCCAGAGCCTGTACCCCCCACTCCCAGACATCGCCAGGCATAACACTCGCTCATCAAGGAAGCAATCAAACTACATGCCACACATTACGTATGCAGCGCTGTGCACATACATTTTATGCATCGCATTTGAATATTGCAATTTAAATTTCTTTCTGTTGGTATGTCCTTTATTGATGGAAATTCTTTGCCTTGATTTATAACGAGGTTCATATACATATTTAAATAACCAACTCGTTTGAACGTTAAAGGAATAACTAATCAAACAAAAACTGTTTTATAGACTTTGGATATGATGTATTTTTAATATTTTATTTAGTTAGCACCATCTTTTACTTTTTATTTATGCAGAGCTTCAGTTTGAGACAATAATTAGGTTAGGATAAAGTACCACCATTAATAAATCTATTCGATGTTAGCGTATGATGTAAAATGATTGATAAAGGAATAAAAAATGAGATGTTGATATGACTCTAAAACGAAGCTACAGTTCAAACGTATTAACCCAGGTTTCAGTTATGACTTTCAATCACTAAGCAGGGCGGAGTTGAATCAGAAGATTGAATAGTAGAGAAAAATCATCAAAGTTCGCGGAAAATATTTGAAAGGCGTCGTTATGAAAGATATTATGGCAATGGTAACAAAATTAATTAAAACAGAAATGAGGTTTATATATTTATATTTTAAAATTTGTAAAAATACAGACAAACCTTACACATACAAAAGCAATGGGATCTAAAAGAGGGGCCAAGCCCATGTACCCTATACTTTTGTGCATAAACTTACACTGCCCTGTAACTACATCCTTGAAAAGCTTGGCAAAATAAAATTTGCAACTATTAATTTAAACGTAATAGTTCATGCAAATTCTATTTTGCCAAGCTTTTCAAGGATGTAGTTACGAGGCAGTTTTTGTCTATGAATCAATAATGCACAAATATAGACTGGTACATGAGCTTGGCCCTTTTTGGATGAGCGTAGCGAGCGAAGCGAAGATTCCATTTCACTACACTGGAGAAAAAATAAACATTGCATTGTTGTTGTAATGCTAATATTTCAAATATGTACTTAAATGTAGTTAATTGTAGTTTCTGCATCTATGTAATTAGATTTATTTAGTTGTCCTCCTTTGTAAATCAGTTTTTATAACTGAATTGGATAGACGTTAAATAAATGATAAATAAATAAATCCGGGATGTTTTTTTCCTTTCTTCTTTTTTCTTTTTGTATTTTTGTGTGTCTGTTAGCACGATTCCGGCTAAACCGATACTCCGATTGCGATGAAATTTTATGGAGACCTTCGAAATCTCTGAACTTAGAACTGCACAGTACGAAAAATTGATCAAAAAATTATTTCTCTTCAAAATTGCAATTTTACGATTTTTTTCGTTTTTCTTTTTTGTTTTTGTTTGTATTTTTGTGTGTTTGTTAACACGATTCCGGCTAAACCAATACTCCAGTTGCGATGAAATTTTCTGGAGACCTTTTAAATCTTTGAACTTAGAACTGCCACCTTTTTGAGCACAATCGACAAATTATTTCTCATTAAAATCGCAATTTTACGATTTTTTTCGTTTTTCTTGTTTTTTCTGTTTGTATTTTTGTGTGTTTGTTAACACGATTCCGGCTAAACCTTCGAAATCTCTGAACTTAGACCTGCCACGTGTTTGGGTACAATCAAAGAAATATTTCTTATGGATATCGTACTTTCACGATTTTTTTTACGATTTTTAGTGCGATATTTTCGTGACATTTGGGCCGATTCTGACCAAACGAGTGGGGCTCCAACGTTCATATTTCACATGGACATTAAGGTAACGGTGATGTATTGCTTTTTGAAAGAAAAAATAGAAAAAAAAAATAGCCAGAATCCATAGAATTAAAGGTTTTAATATGAGTTTTTTTTTAGGTTTATAATAACAATTAACCTTGACAACAATCACCTACAATACATTCAAAAAGCACTTGCAAAGGAAAAGTGGTCCTACAAAAACTAAAAACTTACAAAAACGCTCATCCATCAACGCGGCGGGACTAAAGCGTTTTCCTAGTTAAGATCTCATTGCTTTTGAATGTGTAAAGTTTGTCTGTATTTTTACAAGATTTACCTCTTGGCTCAAAGACTTGATTTTTGTACACATTGTACGCGATGTTTTACACAGGTATATAATGATCAGATATTAGCAAGAAAATCTCCCCTAAATGCACCACTTTCCTGTCTGTCCGTCCGTCTGTGCGTGAGTCACGTCTCACGATAAAAACCGTACAAGACGTGCGATTGACATGCGCCTATAATGTCGATATTGCACTTCAAAAAAAGATTACACAGCATGTGAATGTTTTGGTGAACAACAAAGTATTTGGTACTGAAAGTAAGTTCGAATATTTATGTGCCCAGCACTTCCATTATTACAAGCAAAGAACGGTGACGGTAACGGTTACTGTAACGTAACGGTACTGTAACGGTAACGGTATCGGTATCGGTAAAGGTAACGATAACGGTAACGGTAAGTTCTCTTTTAAATTAAGTTCCCCCGTAACCATCCATGTTATAACTCACGACTCCATCCATAACTTCAAGTAGAAAAATGAAACCCTCATCTCGCATTTCCTTTTGAAATGTATTTTATACGGGTTTTTAAAAAAACGTTCCACCAAATTAACTTTTCATTTTTCTGGCTGTTACTTACAAATTCATGACTTAATCAGCAAACTTTTCTCATAGGATAATTTGTCAAGAGTATCGTTCGAATCGCCTAAACGATATAATTTACCAACTCAATTCAGCGCTATATATTCTAAAGAGAGGTTGTCAGGCTGTCAGACTCAACACTGGTAGGTAATCTGTACTTTATTAATGGGACGGCGACACTTTATAAAGTACGCGATACTTCATGGCCGGTGTGCAATTGACACGGTTTGCTAATTCCAATATACCTCAGTTTAATTGAAATCGTTTCCAGTCAATCACATATTGTTAACAATTAATTGATTTGCTCGTTCAGGTACGGTATTGGATTGATTGCCTCATTCATCGTGTCGGTCGCCATGAACTAAACTGATCAAATCAATATTATTAAGAGCACTCGCCAGGCATTCAAAGGGACTCGTGTTTAGATTTCTACATTTCATAACATATTTGTAGTTTAGGTTTTAATATTATAACATGATCAATCATAATTCTCGTTTGTTGAGTTTTTTCAATAGCACAACATGACAACTAAAAACAAGATGTCATTCACAGAAAAAGAAAACCGGAATATTTCTTTTTGTCTGGCAAATGTTTGGCCATTTAAGATTTCATGTAAGAAGCAACCTTAATATTTTATAATTATATTGTCATGTTATGTAGCCTTATTAAAAGTGCCATGCAGTCACATAGAATGCCTTCTAAATACTTTTAAATATTTCTATGTGAGTTCTCATGTTTTTAGAAAATAAAGACTGAGTACACAAAATTTCTATACAATGCTTGAAATTTGCTGGATGTTAAGAATGGTAAGCAAGAACATTTCGAACGAAATATGACTTCCTGTTTGTTGATATAGTTACCAGTTAACTATTTTCTCTCTTCCTCCCCCCCCCCTCTCCCCATACCGTGCAATTAACAATTTCCTTAAATTACATACTTGCTGATTCGCAACAGATCAATTTCCTTTTAGTTTGAAAGTTAGAAGAGTTTATGGTGATTGTTTGTTTTTCATGAAAAGCCTGATTACGGAAATAGTTTTCATTAATTTCCGAAACGTTTTTTTTTTTAAATAAAATTAAGAGTCGTTTTCCACAAGTGTTTTAAATATAGCTTTATTTATGTTTCCATGATATGTGTAGTGTTTTATGTCAATCATGTGCTTACTACTAGTCAGGCCACATGTCAAACCTTAAAGATGTGGACTGGAGTCGCTCAAAGATACACAGTTATTACAATTACAATGTTGAACAATGAAAGTGGCAGTAGAGCCGTTTTTTGTTTATTTGGATTGAGTAACCACTCTAGTCTAGGGGCTGGGGAGGAGGAGCTCATGCTGATCAGAACCAGCCACGGGTAAGGGGAGGAAGGGGGGTTTCTCACGTCGCGGTCGTCCTCGTCTTGTCATCATTCGTTGTGTCATTGTCATCGTCGTCGGAGAGGTCTCCGACTGAGTTGGCCGACTATAAAGAGTGGTCCACAATTGATTAAAAACATTTTTGTAACGTATTTTTAACGACTTTTTTATACAGTTATAAAAACTGATTTACAAAAGTTAAAAACTAGCATCCACTTACTCTAGAATTATTGTTACACTGTGCCAATTCCTTATTGTGTAGACAACCAATCTCGACCACGAGTTCTGCTTTACATTTCGTCGTTTAAGGCGCCACTGCAAACACATCGTCAGTAAACGCACCATTATAACAACATCTTTAAAGTCTCGTTGCTCTCGTAAATTTTGATTAATTGATTTAGACTAAATTCCAACATTGTATTAGATGAGGAATGTGAAAACGATTACTTTGGCGCCGTCCTAGAAACGAGGCACATAATAAATTATAAGTTCGTTTCTAATTAGCCTTGTTGATTCTGGCGCTGTCCGCGGGTGGAATCGTGTCCAGCTTGATTGATCGGTGTTTCCTACTTAAATATGCCGCCCTCTAGTTGGTCATTGTTCGCTCGTCAGTGGTGTCGGAGCTCACGGGGTTGGCTTGGTCCCCCACTGAAAATCAGTTATATGACTGGGTGGGTAGACTCAAATACGAATGTATTTTATTTATAAATGTTAATTTTCTGTCATTCTTGAGATAGTGCAGAGAAGGCTTGTTATCTGCTGCGATGCAGGCGGGCGATATGAGCGGAGAAGGGCTGTCATTGTCTAAATCAATAATCAAATTATCGTAAAGTACGGAAAAGTTTTGGTTGGGTGTGCGTTAAGTGGATATGAACTTTGCCATTGTTACCAACGGTTTCAACTTTCTTACGTAAAATGGTTGTGACCGGTGCTTAATATACCCTGACAATGACAATCGAATTTGGCAACTCTTTAGTTAACTACGGAGCATTAAGCCACGGCTTAACTACTCCATTTGACACGTCAGCTGAGACTGGATTCTCCCTATGCTTATAACATGTAAGCTGGTATCGCAATAATTCCTCCTCTTGTAGACCAAGGATATTGACGAGTTTGTTTCCTAACAAACATTGGGGCAATACTCAGTGTGACTCGGGATTACTTATTAACTAACTCCCCCCCCCCCTCCCCCATCCACGTAGAAAAGCAATTTTTTTACCTATTGGTTCAGGATTATTTCAAAATGGACGCGCTTCGTTTTTTATATTCAAATATACATTTTTGTTTTGAAATCGGTTCAGCGACTAGTCCTAAAAATCGAAAGTACGAATTTAAAGTATGTTGGTGTGTGGAGCGAGTTAATTTAAATGCAATCCCGGGTCGCACTTAGCATTGCCCCAGAGTTTGTTAAGACAGATGCGTCAATATCCTTGTTCTACATGAAAATATATTACGATATCAGTTAACACGGCAGAATCCTCTTTCGCAGACTCTTACGTTGAAAGTCCATTCACTCAAAGAGTTGAATGTGTTGTAGTTGTTTAGTAAGTATAACAAAGAATTAGTTAACTTTTGTAGACAAATTCCAACTAGTATAAAAGTATTCACTTTGACTATCCTTCAAAAAGAAGCTCAAAGAACTCCTTTAATGTTTACATGGTGGCAAGTACCTACTTAGCATCAATCAGTATTCTCCAAACACACACCATCTGAACTTGTATCATGATTGTGTGCATACCACCTTTTGTATCTTTTTTTCATGTAATACAAATATAAAATAAGATACATTCTGCAACACACATTGTAACAATCAAGTAGCCTTTATTGAACAATCAACAATATTGCGGTCTCTATTCCTTGATATATCTAAGAAAAAACTGCATCATGTAGGGCCTACACGACAGAAATCGCCAAGCATGTTGTATAACAACGAGTTAAAATAAGGAACACCAATGATATGATTTTTAAGAAAAATACGTATTTAACCTTCGTAAAAAATTAACTGTTCATTATTTTACAGGAACAGATGTAATTAACAATTAGTTTACGCTTGTTCCATGATAATCGAATAATATTTTTTTAAAGTAACTATAAAAGCCAAAGCGAGAGAAAAATAATTGAATTTTAAAAACAAATTCGGCCCGATAGTAAAAAAACTTTGAAAGGATTTTAATTAACAAGCTTCACATTTTCTGATTGGCTAATTGCGTTGCTGAAGCATGAAAGACGAAGTACGGATAGTAAAAAAGACTAAAAGA
>JAMZAV010008225.1:0-23438 GCA_024449915.1 Sweltsa coloradensis | reverse complement strand
ACGGGCTGGTGGGAGGAATTTTCGATGCAGCATGCTACAAGTTAGTATGAAGTGGCGTCTTTCACATCAGAGTGCCCGAACAATTGCCCCAGGAAAACATTTCTCACACATTTTACACAAAAGACGCAAAAATGTTCCGATTTCGAAAATCATTTTTCCCCGGGTACTTAGAGGCGGCGGACAGCGTCCGGCGGCGTACCGAAAGTGTCCCTTTAAAAACAAATTTGCCCCAGGACTTCGGATAAACGACAAAACGTTACCCGCAAACTACCGAATCGGGGGCCGTACACGGACCAATTCGCGATTTTGTCGCGTCAACGAGGTTTTCCAACTACGAGGTATTCCGAGTACGAGGTTTTTTTCCACGCCCTCCGCGTAGCGGCTTCAAGCCGCGCTTGCGCGACTTGTATATATATATATTATTTAAAGTACTAACATAACAGCGTCATAGTCGCCTACTATAAAGCCAAGTTTAAAACATCATTTTTCCCAACTCTGGGGTTTACAGAGATGGTTTGTATTTCTCCAAGTTATTTTCATGGTAGTCTAATGGGCCCAGTGCAATCTGCTCTACACACGTTATTAACAATGTACAAAACAGACCAAAAATTGGGGACATTTTTAAATTGGTGGCCGCATAGCCAGTTGGTAAGGCATAGCCCGGTAAGCTAAGGTCCCGGGTTCAAACCCCGGTTTTAGTCACCCTTTTTTTAATTTCTGTCTAAAGTACTAACCTAACAGCGTCATAGTCGCTACTATAAAGCCAAGTTTAAAAATATATATTTTATATATATGAAATATGGTTTTTAAGGGATAAGCCCGCTTTAAGGACATAGTTATTGATTTATAGCAGTTGTCGAAAAAATTGTCGAAAAAGGTTCTGGGTTCGAAAACCAGTCGGGGCAAACTTTTTCGACAAATGCTATGAATCAATAAAATAGTCCTTAAAGCGGGGTTATGCTTAAAAAAACCCTATATTCATACTACCCAACTCATGGGAGATGAGATGTGATTGAATTTATCCATGCAATCTTTCAGATTTGACAGCTACATTGCCGTCTTCTGTTGGATTTATGTCATGTGTCAACAGTTTACAACAAAAAGCAGTTTCCTAAAGGTTTGTTCTGTGTCCGGTAGCTTAATTGGTAGAGCTATGGCAGTTAAGCCGGAGGTTCGGGGGTTTGAACCCCAGTCGGGGCAAACTTTTTCGACAACTGCTATGAATCAATAAAATATGTCCTTATAAAGCGGGCTTATGCTTAAAAAACCATATATCATACTACCCAAAATCATGGGAGATGAGATGTGATTGAATTTATCCATGCAATCTTTCAGATTTGACAGCTACATTGCCCTCTTCTTTGGATTATGTCATGTAAGTCAAACAGTCACAACAAATAGCAGTTTCCTAAAGGTTTGTTCTGTGGTCCCGGTAGCTTAATTTGGGTAGAGCTATGGCACGTTAAGCCGGAGGTTCTGGGTTCGAACCCCAGTCGGGGAATCTATTTATTTTATGAATCAATAACTATGTCCTTAAGGCGGGCTTATGCTTAAAAACCATATATTTATACTACCCAACTCATGGGAGATGAGATGTGATTGAATTTATCCATGAAATCTTTCAAAATTTGACAGCCACTTTTGCCGTTTTCTGTTGGTTTTAATGTCATGTAAGCCCCAACCGTCACAACAAATAGCATTTTTAAAAAGGGGTTTGTTCTGTGGCCCCGGGTTTTAAGGGTTTTTTAATTTGGGTAAGCTAGGGCACTTTTAACCCGGGAAAGGGTTTTTTTTTTTTGGGTTCGAACCCCCAGTGGGGGAAAAAACTTTTTCGGCAACTGCTATGAACAATTATATATATTTAATACGTTATCTATAGAAACCCCGAAGGAAAGGGTTTTTTTAATAAAATTATATTTTACTAGAAAATTTTGGTAGGCCTATTTGCTTTTTTACGACCATAGGCCAAACCTTTTGAGTCAAAATTTTTATAACACCGTAAGTTTACTTTTTTACATCGTTAAAAACGAGCTAATGAAACCCCCAAAATGGGAAAGACTAAGGGAAAAAACCCGCTTTTTTATTTTTTTCCCCTTGAGTTCCCCCCCCCCCCTTCCCACCCCCCCCAAAACCCAAAAGTGCACCCAACTCGCCGCCCCTACTAAAGGTCGATCACCCCATGTGAAATTTAATTTTAATTTCCTCCTAAATTTCAAACTTTTTAAAAATATAGGTCAAAAACGGGGAACCCCCCCCCCCTTTTTTTTTCAAGAGATCCCCCGTTTACATTCGATAGACCCAGGGCCCCCAAAATGGACGTTGCTCCCAGATGCGAAAAAAAAAATATCAATTTGTAAAACAAACTGTAAATTTTGTTTTGTGAATAAATTTATTCTGGGGCAACAAAATAGTAGCAAAGTAGTGATTTTTGTTCGTAATGCTTTATATTATACGATATTTCGAATTACGTCACAGAAGGGTAATTTAAAATCTCTTTTCGAAGATTATTTCACAAATTGATTTTTAAAAAAAACGATTTTTTGTGAAAACAAAACATTCCCGATGGAGGGAATTCTTCCCTTTTTATTGCAAACCCCCCACACTCAAAGGGGCGTTTTACGGTTCGTTTCAAACAAAGTGACAGCCCAGGGGAATGCGGAAACAAGGGGGAATTTGCCCACCGCCCCCGTCAAACATGCATTTGGGAAAACCCGGTTTTGGGCGGGCCCGGGTGGATTGACAGAGCAAAAATTTTGTCATGGAAAACAAATTTTTTGAAAATCAAAGCTGAAAAACCCTTTTTAAAATCCGTTTTCGAGTTTTTAATTTCCCGGATAATGGGTTTTTTTGTTATAGGGAAGTGTGCATGTGAGACATGTAGTTTATAGTTTTTGAGAAATGGAATCAAAAATTTAATAAACCAAAATTCCCCAAAAAAAAAATTTTCACTCCCCGGGGTCGAAATTATTGTGCATGTAGTAGAGCTGTTAACCCTAATAATTTTTGCCCCCTTTGTGGGGAAAAAAAAATTTAATTTTTAGCATAAATTTTGGGTTATACCATTTCCAAAACCTATAAGAAAAATGTGGATGTTTGGCTGTGGAGGGGGAAATCAGATTTGACCTCTGAGGACGCTGGGGGGGTCCCAAAAAAAAAGATGACCCATTTCTCTACGGAGGGCCTTTTTTTTTTTTTAAGGGAGCTAACTTTTTAGAATTAAAAATTTTTTAAAGGGGGCATTTAAAATACAATTTCCCAAATAAAAAAAAGGGAAAGCCCCCTTTCCCCTTTGGTAAACTTTTTCCCCAACGCCCCCGAATGAAAAAAGAAGGTTTAACCCTTGAAAAAAAAAGGTTGGGTCTCCACAACCCTTTCACAATTTTTGGGGGAAATTACCCCATTTAAGGTATTTACCTTAAAAAAAATAATTTTTTTGTATTCCCTTAAAAGGCCCCAATAAGATGATCAAGATTTGGCCTGTTAAAGTCAAAATTTAATAGGTTTGCCATTCGCGGGGGCCTAAGATTAAACCGATTAAATTAGGATTTAAGGTTTTCGTTTTCAACCCAAAACGGGGAAACCTTTTCATTTGGAAAGCTTTTTTGAAAAGCCAGAATAAAAATATTTAAGTTTGGACAAAAAGATAGTTTTCAAATTAATCTAAAAGGTTGAAAATCTCCCCTTTACATTTCATATTTATTGCATTCCCGGGCGCCCCCCACTCCGTGGGTGCTCAGGGGCTTAAGCCCCCCCGGATTATTTTGGGGGGGTGCGCCCGAACCCATTTTCCCTTTTACCAACCCCCCACTAAAATATTGAATAGAAAAAAGTTTGGGCTAAAAAATTTAAAAAGTTTTTTGTTATACATTTTCAAAAAAAATTTACTGATTTTTCAATTTTATTTTTATTTATTTTTTATTATTGAAATATAAAAATAGTAAAAAATTTTATATATTATATATATAATATTATATTTTTATTTTTTTGGGAAATTATAAATAATGGATATATTCGGGGAAATAATTTTTCGGCGCAAATTTCCCCTAAAACCCCTTTGAAAACGCCCTAGTTTTTCCCCAAATTTTGTCGTCTTTGAAGATTTGGGATTTTAATTTTTTGTATTTTAAATTTCCCCATTACATTGTACTACAATGCTCAGTAGGATGTGTTGATAATATTTAAAATTTTTAGTTAATTTTTTTGGGAAATCCCGGTAAGGCTGGTAAAATTTAGGAAATTTTGACTTTAATTTTGGAAAAATTGGGGTAGGGGATTTTTGTTTTTTAGAACATTTTAAAAACTTTCCAAAAAATTTTAAAGGTAGGGCCTTTCCTGTTTCCTGCCTGGGAAACAGAAAAGGGAATTTACATTTTAATATTTTTAATTAAGAGAGGTTAAAATGATTCAACAAAATCAGTGGCGAATACAAGGGATGTATCGTCGTCGTCGTCCTCCTATGAGATTCCTATTTTGATTGCGCAGCCAATTATTACCATCACCTATTTTACCATTTTCGATATTTTTACGTGTTTTTAGGATATCTCAAGTTGTAATTCGAAAATTTTCTCGCCCTCGGCGATAAGAGGCACTAACAGCTGTAGGGCTTTCAAACATACCCTAAGCCGAACTCGCTATACAATCTTAGTCATTGAAACAGCACACTTAAAACAAAATTTCCGAAATACTCTTGTATAGCCCTTTACAGCTACGTCTGCAAAGTGACATGTCGCCGACTTTGCTCGACTGGTCGATGCGTGGTGGGAGAAGGGCGCATTGATGTATTGTATAACTACCGATTCCACGCTGCGGTTGAAGAATGACGGTTGTCGCAATTGCAACGAAAAGACGCGCGAAGTTTCTAATGCACTGCCACCTAGAAGTAATCAAAATACTTTCGAGGAAGCAGTCTATTATTTGTCAATTAAGTGTTTAAATAGTTTTCCCAAGGAGTCAAGGTCCTCTAGATGGCGGTGGATTTTATCCACAAGTAAAGGTTTACACACGGTTTACCCAAATACCTTTGGGAATAATAAATAATATTGGAAAACATGGCCCTGTGGACAGCGAACGTCGCAAATTTTAAAATTTAAAAAAATGTGCAATGTGGGTCTAGCTATAGCACGTGCTCGCTTATCAACGCGTCCAACCCGAGCGTTTCCTAGTGTAATTTCCATCTACCACTACTTATCGGATCAAAATTAAATTAACATATTCGTGACCGGACGGACATTCTCAATGATTTGTCTGATCTCAGTTTTGGTCGCGGTTTAGTTTGAAAAAAAACTTTCGATTAACTTTAATGTAACTTTTAACTTTTAAACGTTTTTTGCCACAAAACTAATGGCATTCAATCGAGAACGAAGCTTGCGGATGGTCAAAATTTCAACTCGATCCGAGCCTCTGTTCGAACGTTAAAGCGAGACATACAAACAAACATAAAAACAAAACAAAACAAAACAAAACCAGAGACTAATTTTTCCGGCAGAGTCAAATGGAAACGCTCACTTCGCTCGCTTAATTATTATTATTATTATTATTATTATTATTATTATTATTATTATTATTATTATTATTATTATTATTATTATTATTATTTTCTTGCTTGATGCTTTCACAGCCCGAAATATTAGAGAAATCAAATATTTTACGAGTCATTTCGCTGTGTTCGTTTTTTATTAAATTACCTGACGTTTCAATACGTCTGTGCGTATCATCATCTGAGGCAACACTGAAAAACTTTACATTTGAGATTGTTTTTGTTGAATTCTTTTGCTTCTTCTTTGGCTCTGATTGTCATTGTCCAAAGAACTCGAAACATCTTGACTTCCTTTATGCTGTTGCTGCTGCTGCTGCCCGCTGTTGTTGTTGTGGCAGTGGTGGTGGTGGTGGTGGTTGTTGTTGTTGTTGTTTCTGTCGTCTTGAAAAGTAGTTTCCCCATCATCGGACTCCATGTTTTGCTTAATTTAAAAACCCCCCAATATCCCCCTTAAAATTATTGGGGGGCTTGGCAATTTCAATCGATTCTCTTATGAGTCGAGGAAAAAAGGTTTTCTTCTGTGCATAAAATTTTGGTATCTTCAAAAGGATCTTGTGCGTGGGATCATTAGCATTTTCCACCACGTGTTTTGCTACTGCCGAAAGGTCCTCTCTGTAGTGGTTGCAGTGCGCTCTATGTTCTTTAATTCTAGTCCCAATTGTACGACAGGTTTGTCCAATGTAGACCGAACCACATTTACAAGGGATTTCATAAACACCACTAGATTGAAAAGGAATTTAATCTTTAACTGGCAACATACAATTTTGAATTTTCTTCCACGGTTTGAATATTGTTTGAATTTGTTGTTTCTGGAGGAGTCTACCAATTCTATCAGTTGTGAACTTTACGTAAGGTAATATGGCTTTCTTCATTTTCTCTGTTCTATCTTCAAACTGTAGGCCTACATCATACATACATTATTATTGTTCTTGTTGTTGTAATTATTATTATTATTATTATTATTATTATTATTATTATTATTATTATTATTATTATTATTATCATTATTATCATTAATAAAATATTACTGTTAATAAAATATTACTTTAAAAATGATTATAGAATTCTTGTGCAGAAATATAAATGGACACGTAGTCAGGAAAAACAAAAATTTGTAGTTCCTAGAAGTAATAATAAATACGGTCAAAGGCGCCTAGAGTGTTTAGTCCCGAGTCTTTAATAAATTACCTGATCAATTAAATTTAAACTAACAAAAATTTCCGAGGTCAGCAACAATTAAAAAGACATTGTTGTCTCAATTGATTCTCTACCTAAATCTGTTTTGCTCATACCTTGTTTTCGTATCATTCTTTTAGTTATTTTCTGTCAGGTTTTCTGAATCCCATGAAACTTAAAAACCTTGGCGTTGTGTTGTGTTTCATTTTATTTTAAGTACTTCATTCTACTTAAATTGTTTATTTAATAATTGTGATTGTTAAGTTTTTTCATAATGATCCTTCCTCTTACGGTTGTTTTTGTTTATTTATTTGATGTTGTTTTCACAGATGAGCCCGCAATGGGCTTGTGGGTTTCATGAATAAACATGTAATATGTGTTTGGAAATAAAATGAATTGATTGAAAAAAAAAATTATAATAATAATAAAAATAATTATTATTATTATTATTATTATTATTATTATTATTATTATTATTATTATTATTTTTTTTTTATTATTATTATTATTATTATTATTAATATTAGGTTTTTAAGCATAAGCCCGCTTTAAGGACATAGTTATTGATTCATAGCAGTTGTCGAAAAAGTTTGCCCCGACTGGGGTTCAAACCCAAGAACCTCCGGCTTAACGTGCCATAGCTTTACCAATTAAGCTACCGGGACCACAGAACAAACCTTTACGAAACTGCTATTTGTTGTGACTGTTGACTTTCATGACATAAATCCAACAGAAGACTGCAATGTTGCTGTCAAATCTGAAAGATCGCAAGGATAAATCCAATCACGTCTCATCTCCCATGAGTTGGGTAGTATGAATATTAGCTATGGCACGTTAAGCCGGAGGTTCTGGGTTCGAACCCCAGTCGGGGCAAACTTTTTCGACAACTGCTATGAATCAATAATAATTATTATTATTATTTTTATTTTTTTTATTATTATTATTATTATTATTATTATTATTATTATTATTATTCAATGATCATCACATTATGTACACAAACATTAGGAATATCACAACGAGGATAGCCCTTTAACACAGAATTGTGTGTGGTATCCCTAAATAGTAAATATAATAAAATTGATATTAAAGTAGGTAATTAAAATTAACATTTATGTAGCAAGTTTAAACAAAAATAGATAATCAAAAACTATATAAAAACTCGACGAATAAACACAATTGTAGGCCACGATAGACCCACAATACAAACATTCAAACAACTAATATTATAAGCCTAACTTATAACATTAAGTACATCAAAATATAAAGTTCACCATTATAAAAACATACATCATTTGAATTGAAAAGAATAATGATAGAATTGTACAAATCTCTTTTAGAAAAAAATAATAATTTTATTTGAAAGTGACAATTAATTGAAATTGTGAACTTTATTTACATTAATTTTTTGATTCCCTAAGAAGTTTCTTGAAATCCAGTTCCTTCATGTTGAGAGCCTTCAGATCCAGAGGAAGTTCCCTCCACAGTCTTATCGCACGAGGATTAAATGACAGCCTGTAAGCTTCAGTTCTTGCAAAAGGAGCATCAATTGCCACCATCTCACCTCGAAGTCTTGACCTGTTTCTACTTTGGAGAATATGCTTAGTGTAGGTTGAGTAGTAGGTAAGTAGGTAAGTAGGTTGAAGCGATTGATAGTCCAACTATTTTTGAAGATGTCTGGTTTTTGTCAGGTGAGCATATACTAAATTCCCTTATGCAACAACATCTTATTGTTTCTGTTTGTGCATTCCCATGCTGCACGAGCTAAAACCACATCAAAACAATCCAGAAAAATACTTAATTGCATTTAAAACTGTAAAGGCCGAGGCCTGAGGTAGAAAAATAGTGGACTGTAAATTGTAGAAAATGAATCAAAACAAAACTTACCCAGATTGTTGTGTGGGCTTGAGAAAAAGTGGCCAGTAAGTGGGCGGCGCAGTGGGCTAAAGTTGGTAGTGCCCACCGCAGGAGATAGAAAAGGGATTAAAGAACTCGAGTTAGGAAGAATAAGAAGAAGAATAAATGCCTGCGCAAGATGTTGAGCCAGGACAGCACAGACGAGAACAACTCGAAGACAGGCGTAGAAGAGCGCAGCGACGGAGAAAAAACAAGGCTTGTAGCACAGGAGCGTAACACTTTGAAACTTGAATTGTGAATGAGACTGTTTACTGTTTGGAGACTTGAGACTGGAGACTGACAGGGTTTGAGGTGCGCTCTGAGCAGGCGAGAGACGAACTGGTCCTACGGAGGTAGGCAGACAACGAGCAGACAGACTGACGCAATGTCAGGGCAAGAACAGATAACGAAAGCTAGTTTAGTAGGGGAAAGAGGGGAAACACGGGGTGAAACAACAAGACAGAATGATGCATAGACAATGAAGCGGAAATAAACAAAACTAGAAGTAACTAATAAGAACACTGGCATTTACATACCGCCCACCAAAAATGAACGGAAACCATTATTCGAAAACTTGTTCGAAAACCCAAAACAAAAAACAAACGAAAGAAACGATACGAGAAGCTTTCTTTGCAGTTAAGCAGAAGGAAGCGTTACCAGTTTATTGACTGGTCTGGTATGAACACCGGACGCCGAACGTATTGAGGCGACGCGGGAAACACCATCACGACCGAGGAAGAGAATTTCCACACGCCCGATCGGCCAAGAAAGAGGACTAGTAGAGAGCGAAAAGAAAAAAACTACGTCTCCTACCTCAGCGTGGAGCTTCACGAACCCACTTGCTACGCTGCATTAGCGTATGCAGATATTCGTTCGACCAGCGGTTCCAGAAGGTCTGGTGAAGCTGTCGAACACGACGCCAACGAGCCAAGGGCTTGACGTTGTCGTCCAGGAGACGTTCAGGGGGAGAAAGAAGGGGAGCACCGATTAGAAAGTGACGAGGACTAAGATAATTGATACCTTCAGCAGGGTCACCGGAGTGGGCACATAGAGGACGGCTATTGAGCACGGCCTCAATGCGAGCAAATAAAGTGGCATACTCCTCATGAGTGAGGGATGTGTCTCCAATGAGCCGGTAGAGCAGAGCTTTGGCAGATTTAACTACTGCCTCCCAAAGAGCCGCCAAAATTAGGGGCATAAGGGGGGTTAAAATGCCAATGGACTTGACGAGAGGCAAGTGCGCTGTAGACGGGAATTTCGGAGTGCAAAAGAAAATCGTAAAGTTCACGGAGCTGCCTAGCTGCTCCTACGTAGTTACGACCGCAATCAGAATAAATGTCTGAGGGTAGGCCTCTCCGAGAAAGAAATCGGCCAAGACAAGCCAGGAAAGCTTCCGTGGACAGCTCTGAGACCATTTCGAGATGGACTGCTTTCGTGGTCATGCATACGAAAACGCAGAGATACCCTTTGGTGAGAGGTGCGTTCCGACGCATGCTGGATTTTACCATGAAAGGTCCGGCGAAGTCTATTCTGACATGAGAAAAGACTCGAGAACTTTGCACGCGGGATGCAGGAAGATCAGCCATCTGAGGCTGGAGGGGCTTAATGCAAAACTTGTGGCAAGTGAGACACTGATGAATACGTTGACGAAGCAACCCACGCAGAGAAACAATCCAATAGCACTGTTGTATCAAAGCCTGAACTGTACTAGGACCGGAATGCAACGAGGACTTGTGATAAGAATCACAAATGAGAGCCGACAAGTGGGCCTCCTTAGGAAGGAGGAGAGGATGGCGCGCTTCTTCATTGAGGGAAGAATGACGCAAACGTCCGCCCACCCTGAGAAACCCAGAGGGGTCCAGGAAAGGCTTGAGAGAGGCGAGCCTGGCAGATACTTGTTGATCCTGAGCAAGCTGGCGGATCTCTTTAGCATAATAATGCTGCTGAGTGATTTTAACGAAGAGGTCCAGAGAGTCCTTTAATTCCTGGGGTCCCACCGTGCCAGTGGGAGGTGAGTCCTTCAAGTGTTCCGCTAAAAGGAGTCGAGAGAAACGAAACACCCAGGCAAACACCCGTTGAGCTTTGAGGAGTGTAGAAAACTTTTGAAAGTTCACTAACAGAGTGTCAGGAGCATCGACATGAGCGATAAGAGTGACTGCCTGCGGTTTCAGCTCGGGCAGCTCATAGCTACAGTCCAACGAGGGCGAGGATCTCCGCCAGTGAACAGGAGCATGGTGGAGGAACTCGGACCCAGAGAGCCATAACGGATGCTCAAGAAGCTGAGCTGGGGTTAAGCCACGAGAGGCGCAGTCGGCGGGGTATTCCTCGGAAGGTACATGGGCCCAGTCACTAGGTGAAGTGCTCTCAAGGACTTCCACTACGCGATTCGCGACGAAAGTCTTGAGGCGATGAGGAGGAGTAGAAAGCCACGAGAGGACGATCTGCGAGTCAGTAAAGAGATGTACCGAGGTGAGATTAAGAGGGGCCAGCGAGGGCAGAGTAACGCGGAGCAACCTAGTGAGGAGGAGTGCAGCTGAAAGCTCCAGTTTAGGAATGGTCATGGGTTTAACGGGAGCAACCTTGCTCTTCGCGCGCACGAGACTAACGTGAGAGGTAGAGGGGCTGGTCTGCGTGTGCAGATACAGCATAGCAGCGTAGGCTTTCTCTGAGGCGTCACAGAAGCCGACGATGCGCCGAGAAATACAATCACGGGGAAAAGCGCGAAAGACCCTGAAGCTGTGAGTACAGAAGGTAGTGATGACACTGGAGAGCTCACGTTGAAGCTTTGGTTCGCTCAGGAGAGGCTGATTGAGAGAAACGCCCTTCTCGTCAGGAGAAGAGGCGTTGAACACAACTCGCAATTTCGTACTGGAGCTAGTGAGCTTGGGGACGCAATGAAGAGGAATGATGTAGCTCGAAGGAGTAGAGGCGGGCTGCATATATTGCAGTTGTTCATATTCTTGCATGAACTTACGATAAGCTTCATCATGCTCGGGATTGCATTGCAATCGTCGCTTCAAACTAAGATTGTTTCGGAGTGCGACTTCGCGATTGCGCCCGAGAGTAGAACAGGATGGCTTGGAGGGGAGAGCCACAGAATGACGTCCACGTGTTTGTGAATCAAGAGGATGACGCTCACACGCTGATCCTCGGGGTCTACTTCCGGAGGGCGGGGAACTTCTTCCGACTCCCAAAAGAGGCGCAGGTTGCGCTCAAGAGTTGAGGAGCAAGCGAACAGAGAGACAGGAAAATCGGAAGACGGTTCGACAGAACGACTTGGTCCTAAGACTACCCACCCGAACACGGTGTTGATGGCCGACGGACTACCGCCTCGGACGTGGTCACCTGACCTATTCAGGATCTCTGGGTAGAGGTCGGCACCAATCAAGAAGTCGACTTGATCGGGCACATGAAAATTAGTATCAGCAAGGGTCATGCCACGAAAACGTTCGAGAACTTCGCGAGAAATGTGACAGGTCGGGAGGTGATTGGCTATGGTCGGGAGGACGAGAGCTTGAACGTGAAGTCCTTTCTCAGGAACGAGGCGCGATGCAATGGTGCATTGCACATTGCCGCATACCTGTGCGGCTGCGAGACCTATTCCCGAGAGTTCGGCACGGCTAGGTTGAACTTTCAGGCCTAGCTTCTGGACCAGGGAACGAGTGATGGCCGAAACCTGCGAGCCGGGGTCCACCACCGCTCGGAAGGGTTGAAAACGACCATGAGAGTCGCGTATCAACGCGCGTACGGTACCCAACAGCACTGTCTGCTGACTAGGGCGAGTATCACGGAGGTGGCATGAGAGAACTTGAGACGAGACACCAGCGTCTTGAGAGGGGGAATGCACTTCCTGAGAGAGGGAGGTATCGACTTGAGAGTTGCCATGAGAAGAGGAGACTGTCGACGAATGCAACAACGAATGATGGCGATTGCTCCCAATGTAGAGCAAGTGCTCTTTGAAGTGCACTGAGACTTCATGTGCGAGCCCATGCAGTTAAAACAACGCCGCAAGCATTGCAGCGTGTGGTACTTGTCATCGAGGGATTGCTTCCGAAAACTTTCGCACTGATAAATAGAATGAGCTTGTTTACAAACAGGACAGCAGGACTGCTGCTTGACACTAGAGCGTGAGATATCAGCGCGAACACGCCACGAGGCGGCGGGAGGTGTGGCTTCTTTAGCCGCGAGCAGTGAATTAATCCTCTTGACAGGAGAAGATTTGACAAGATTGGTCGTTTGTTTTCTAACTGCACACAGCTCCGTAGTTCGAGACTGTTCCTCGATGAACTCTATGACAGAGCTGTACGTCGGTGTAGCGTGCGATGAGTGCTTATTTTCAAAAGCTTTGCGAGTTGACGGATCAAGGTTAGACAAAGTCAAAGAGAGCAACAAAAAATCGCCTAAGTCGGGCAAATTCAAAGCTTTTAAAGCATCAACGGAGTTACGATGCACACTGAGGAAAGTTTGAAGGCTTGCATGAGATGCAGATTTTAGAGGCGTAAATTCTAAAATCTTCTGAACATAGAGGCTAGCTAACAAGCGATTGTTTTGATAGCGAGAGACAAGAGCTTTGAAAGCTAGCGGGTAACTATCGTTCGAGATTTGAAATCCCGATATCGTGGCGAGAGCAGTATCAGACAGCGAGGTTCTTAAATAATGAAACTTTTGAACATTATTTAGAGATTGGTTCTCATCGATGAGAGATGTGAAGAGCGAGTAATTTTTGTCCAATTAGCAATATCACCTGAGAAAGTAGGGATTTCGATCGTAGGCAACGTAATAGGAGCTTTGGCGACCGTAGGTTCAACCCTAGCTTGTTTCTGACTTAATTTTTCTGCAGAGAGATAACGAGACTGAGCGCCGAACAGAATAGTTTCAAAGCTTGCTTGAGCTTGCTCAGTATCTAAGGGTGTCGTCGGAGCAATGAGTTTTGCGTTCAGGTCTTGAAGAGCTGATTGATAATCTTGGAAGTTCGTTTCCAGGGTCGATAACTTTTCAAAACGAGGCCTGACACAATACACATCACCAGGAGATAGATTAGCGAATGAGTCATAGGTACGTTGTACACTGGCGTAGACATTCTGGCGTTTAGATACGAGACGTTTTTGTTCAGCAATTTGAGCTTCCATTGCGGAAAAAATAACAAGTTAATAACAATACGAAGTACAGAAAATCGAGCGAGAAATGACTAAACAGTATGACACTGTTTATTATACGAACGCGTGAGCGAACGAGAGAGAGAATGTGACATGGAATGTAAACACGAGACAGTGCAACGAACGACAGGTATAATGCAAAAATACATTTATAAAACCAGCGAGAGTGATTGAGGAAACAATACGAGTGTACACTCGATCGAAAAGTATCGACAAGTACCAGAGATGGGCATCGAACCCAGATTCCGAATGGTAATAACAGGAGACAAAATACACGAGGTGAAGAGAATACACGAGAGAGACACAAGAGGCAATGAACTGACATACGAGGTGAGAAACACAGTGCAAACGCGAATAACCGAGAGAAATGGTTGAAAATCTTGCTCGAGATGACCGAAATGTCTTCAACTGATAAGAATATATTCGGCTCGGATGGACCAAAAATGTAAAGGCCGAGGCCTGAGGTAGAAAAATAGTGGACTGTAAATTGTAGAAAATGAATCAAAACAAAACTTACCCAGATTGTTGTGTGGGCTTGAGAAAAAGTGGCCAGTAAGTGGGCGGCGCAGTGGGCTAAAGTTGGTAGTGCCCATGTAGCAGGGACCAGATACCCCCGGGATGGGATACCCCCGGTATACCAGCTCTAGGGATGGGATACCCCCCGGTATCCTAGCCCTAGGGCTGGAGTACCCTAAGCAGGGCTAGGATACCCCCACGATATAACGTGTTATTAGATGAAAGGGGGGTACTTGGTCCCTAGGGCTAGGATACCCCCCACGATATAACGTGTAAAAAGACAAAAGGGGGTACTTGGTCCCTAGGGATGGGATACCCCCCACGATATAACGTGTATAAAGACAAAAGGGGGTACTTGGTCCCTAGGGATGGGATACCCCCACGATATAACGTGTAAAAAGACAAAAGGGGGTACTTGGTCCCTAGGGATGGAATACCCTACATGATATAACGTGTAACAAGACAAAAGGGGTACTTAGTCCCTAGGGATGGAATTCCCCCCACGATATAACGTGTATTAAGACAAAAGGGGGTACTTGGTCCCTAGGGCAGCAAAGCAAAAGCAGTTTATCACCATAACCTCAATGTCCATGTGAAATATGAACGTTGTAGCTCCAGCCGTTTCGTCAGAATCGGCTTAAATGTCACGAAAATATCGCACTAAAAATCGAAAGAAATTGTTAAAGTACGATATTTATGAGAAATATTTCATCGATTGTACCCAAAAACGTAGGAAGTCTAAGTTCTATGATTTCAAAGGTCCCCTCCAATTTTCATCAAGATCGGATATTCCGTTTGCCCGGTAGAGAGAGAACAAACAGACAGAAAACCAAACAAAAAAACACCCGAGCTAAATTTTTGGGGGGTCGGTGAAATTGAGTCTTCCCTTCGCTCATTCTACAATTAAAAAAAAAAACAATGACATTTCAGTAAAAAAAAAAAATCACTTAATTAGACGAGGACGAAACATAAAATAATAACAAAATGATACTAATGTCATTTGGATAGAATTTTTGTGCTAGGGGATACAAGTACATTAAATACCTGTAAAAGATATATATTAAAGCCTTTATTTCTATGCCTTTCAACCCTAGGCCCACGTAAACCATTTCGTCGTTTAACACGTTATATCGTGTGGGGTATTCCAGCCCTAGGGACCAAGTACCCCCTTTTGTCTTAATACACGTTATATCGTGGGGGGTATTTTAGCCCTAGGGACCAAGTACCCCCTTTTGTCTTAATACACGTTATATCGTGGGGGGTATCCTAGCCCTAGGGACCAAGTACCCCTTTTGTCTTAATACACGTTATATCGTGGGGGGTATTCCATCCCTGCGTAGGGTACTCTAGCCCTAGGGCTAGGATACCGGGGGGGTATCCCATCCCTAGAGTTGGTATACCGGGGGTATTCCATCCCTAGAGCTGGGATACCGGGGGGTATCCCATCCCGGGGGTATCTGGTCCCTGCTACACCCACCGCAGGAGATAGAAAAGGGATTAAAGAACTCGAGTTAGGAAGAATAAGAAGAAGAATAAATGCCTGCGCAAGATGTTGAGCCAGGACAGCACAGACGAGAACAACTCGAAGACAGGCGTAGAAGAGCGCAGCGACGGAGAACAACAAGGCTTGTAGCACAGGAGCGTAACACTTTGAAACTTGAATTTGTGAATGAGACTGTTTACTGTTTGGAGACTTGAGACTGGAGACTGACAGGGTTTGAGGTGCGCTCTGAGCAGGCGAGAGACGAACTGTGTCCTACGGCAGTGTTGGGGAAGGAACTTTTAAAAAGAACGCGTTCTCGTGAACGCGTTCTTTTTTTGTGAACTTTTCAGTGAACTTACTCTTTTTTAAAATGAATGAACTTGAACTTTTAAAAGTTCTTTTTGAGAACGAACTTTTCTGTTTTAGAAAGTTCATTTGAAAGTTCTTTCCGTGCGTCTAGCAGCCGTTGACGACGCTGCCGACGCTTAAAAACAATAACAAATCGTTGTTCCATCGTAGGCCTACGTTGACGCACGTTCAGCTGTTTACGACAAGGTCACGTACGATTCACGAAGTTAAAACGATACACGCCAACTAATTCGGAAAAAAACTTGGAAGCCTAAAATACCAAGTATCTGTCATAATTTTACAAGCTGGTCGACGAGAATGTAGTACAAATCATCAACACGATCAAAGACAGCTCAACACTTTCGTAAGACTCAAACTCGCGAGTAGTTTGGTACTCAAACATCCCTTATGTTTTTCCTCATGTTTTTCTTCATTTTACGCCAGCCTTTAATAAAATAGTTTTTTTTTTACAAAAGAACTTTTAAAAGAACTTAGTTCATATTTTCGACGAACTTGGAACTTTTCAAAATTTTAGGTTTTAAAAGAACTTGAACTTTTTAAAAGTTCATTATTTGAGCTGTGAACTGAACTTTTAAAAAGTTCATTTAAAAAAAGAACTGACCCAACACTGTCCTACGGAGGTAGGCAGACAACGAGCGACAGACTGACGCAAAGTCAGGGCAAGAACAGATAACGAAAACTGGTTAAGTAGGGGAAAGAGGGGAAACACAGGGTGAAACAACAAGACAGAATGATGCATAGACAATGAAGCGGAAAATACAAAACTAGAACTAACTAATAAGAACACTGGCGCTTACAAAAACATAGTGTCAAGTAAAATAAATTGAAGCGACAAATCGCCATCTTGAATAGGTCAATTTGGTACGCTCGCGCCTGAGCGGACGTACCGGTATTTTTAGAGACTGGCAATCTAGCCTACTATAGATGATAGATATCAATGGGCCTACATATTTTATATTCTTCTTTGACGAAATGTTAATTTAAGGGGAAATTACTCCAAGGTTTCTTTTACCGCATAATTAATCTATAACAAGACACTATACTAAAATGTCCGTTTGAAAAATTATATCTTGTTGCTATTTTAAGCTTTTTGATTCAAAATTTGCGAAAGTAGACGTTTTGTGGAATTTGTTCTTATTTTGTGCTCCACATTGATACTAGCTAGAACATACCAATCTCAAATGGCTATTTAGAAAATCTTGTCTTGAAACTGTGCATAAACATACTCACTCACAAAAATGCATTCCGAGATCACACCCTTTCTTGGTAATCAGCATATTTTGACCAAACCGCTTGCTCAAATTACAAAAACAAACATACCGGATTTAGGCCACAGCCAAATTATTATTTAGTTCGTCAATGAAAGCCAGTATTTTTGGGGACCGAAATCCTCCAAGGTCACGCGGCATAAAGATCACCCCTCGTCATTTGTTACGGTACATTTTTGCATATTTGACCTAGCTAAAAAATTACCGTTTGCCAATTTTTCTCGGGTCACGACTCACGATAAACCCAACATTTTTTATGTTACTGTTAAATTCATAACAAGTTAGCCTGAATTAAAAATATTTTTCTAAAGTTTAGCGGGTGAGTCCCCGTGCTTGTTGCGAGCGCTGCCAACTGCCACGCTTACCTGTGATCAAAGCTGTATCAGCTGACGCCAGGGGTTGAGGGGGATCCCCCACCCCCGACCCGACCGCGTACAACAATATTCGTTATAAGGGGTGTTCATATTCATATCCATATTCATTGATTTGATTTGATTTGATTCGATTCGATTCGATTCGATTCGATTCGATTCGATTCGATTCGATTCGATTCGATTCGATTCGATTCGATTTGATTTGTTCACTCAAATGTATGGAACATGTAAAGAAACAATACACAATTTAACATAGCAAATTCATTCAAGAGACTCTTACACTGAATTATGCCAATTTTTAAATTATTTGTTTATTTCACATCAGTTTTGAAACGTTCAAAGTTCTCAATTTCTTTAAATTGGTATAAAACATTTTTAGCCAATTGCACAATAGTTGATTCCCTTTTAATAAAGCGTCAATTAAAATGTTCTGTGATAAAAGTGATTCGTTGCTGTCTAAAGTTATGTGGCCATTGCATGTCACTTTACATGAAGTAAAACATGGTTTATTTTTATTATCAAGCAGTGCTGTATATGAAGATAGAGGACTGTTCAAATATTGTGATTTGTGAGCTACAAAATAAAGTCTGCAGCTTTCGTTATTTGCAAAGATTTGGCTAAGAACGACCACCATCAGCTCCCTTTATAGGTGTTACTTGCCAAGTCTTTGTAACGGGCAAAAAAACAGCGGATACAACGCCATACACATACACCAATGATATAAATAAGCTTTGAGTAGACGCTCAGTCTCCTAACCTTCTCCCCGAGCGCTAGCGAGCCGATTAGAAGCCATCATGAAGGGGGACAATCATTTCACTGCAACGTAGATACTTCAGCTAGTCGGCTAATCTGCCGATTTAAGTTGCTATGCAGTTGTGTTTGTTGTTGAACGGATGGGCGAGCACCGCCGTCTGTATGTAAATATGCACAAATTTACGTACATTTAGACGGCTGTTTTCCCCTTTCATGATGGCTTCTAATTGGCATGCGTTCCACTGCCACACTGAGAGTCTAGAATATTAATTGAATGTCAATGCCACACACGTACAATCACGTAGTACTTTCATAGTTATCTCATCTTATGTCCCTAATTATATTTCATTGTATTGTATTGTTGATTTATACGTATTATTTTGTAAATGTTTTTTTGCAATTCTGGGAGAATTGTGTCCTGTTATAATGCAAAGACAAAATAATTTAGTAGTGATAAAAAATCAAATTACAATACATTTGTCAATAATTCTTTAGCATACAGCCTGCCCCCGGCTCAACACACACGCAAGCACACACATCCACGTGTGCATATTCATATTATTATTAACGCCCTTTTGAACTGCAAGAATGAGCTATTCTGTTTTGAATTTATTATCACAGATCCTATAGAACATTTTATAAATTATTAGTAAAGCATTTGCAGTAATAATCTACTTTCAGATTCTGTTGGCATTAACCATGTGTTTTTAAATGTCAGGTTGTGGCGGTTTTGGGGATTATAATATTTGCTGTTTCAGAGGACGAAACGTTGAAGGGATTAGTCTCTCATGGGTATTATATCGTCTAGAATGAGACAGCTTGAAGTCTAGTTGAAGCGGAGTAGGCCTATCACAACGTGTGACGGTTTCGAGACGTTAAAAAACACATCTTGTATTTCATTTATTGCGTTTAAAAGTTAACAATTAATTAAATATATTTAGTTTTCGCTATCCTACAACTGGCATTTAAATAATTTGCAGAAGTAGACAAAGTGAAACAACACAACCACAGCTGATGTATGGATGAAGTTAAAAATATCGTGGGGAACCTGCCCATGGATGTAATATTCCCCTGTCTTAGGTTTGTGTTGGAGTAGAGACAATTTATTTTGAGAGCATGTCCGAGGGCTGTTTAAGAAGACTAAATTTCTTGCATTCGCAATAAAGACCGAGACAAATCTCGAAAAACCTTCAGTCAGGGTTGCCGGTCACGACGGTATTTGAACTCGGGGCATATACCAATCCGAGTCTTGAGCCAACACTGACGGTTTGGATAAATAAAAATATAAAAACGTTATACTAGTTTTTAATGAGTAGCTTGAACAGGCATGAAGCAAAAGACATCTATATCATTCTTAGAATTGTGGCTGAATGAAAGATGGACAAATATAAAAAGTGCAAGAAAATCTTCAAATTGAGAGCATGAGCCACTATATATCAGAATTATTTGGCACAGCTTTCAAAGTGAAAAATAAAAAGTTATGCCTATGCAATTTAAAAATAAACAATTAAACAAAATAAAAAGCAATCAATATTCCGCTTCACTTATTTCCTTCAAAATCTCGTCAGAAAATCGTTGGTGTTCAAGAATGAAAGATGTTGTCCGTTAAAGCATGGCAGCTAAAAAATAATAATTTTCACATTTTTTAGAATCCAAACACAATCTCATTTTTTTCAAATGCGAGATTTTGCATGCGTACACAATCTCTGAGAACAGTGAGGCATAACGGAGGATTTCAACTCAATGATTGACTGAACATATTCTCTCTTTGAAAAACGCGAGACATTTTCATCGAATGAAGCAGTCGAGTGGTTTAGAAGCTTTCTAACCGAAATGAGTATTTGTGGATGGGATATTGTCTACTGCAGTCACAGTTACTTGTGGAATACCTCAAGGTACATTACATGGACCAACAATATTTAGTATGTATGTGAATGATTTACCAGATAATTGAACGTTCGCCAACAATCACACTGTACGCCGATGATTTCTTACGTAAAATTGAAGGGGATAGCTGCGACATAATACGACGAGGTACGGTACTCTACTGAATGTAAATCTTGAAGGTGTCACCACAAGCCGAGTCGAACACTGGATCGTCTAGGACTGCGTATTGACAATTGACAATTGACGTATTGACGTATTGACACATAAAGATATACAAGTGCAAAAGGAGTACCTATATTTTACGAAATCTACGGTTATTTCTAAATCCCTGGAATGTAAAATATGCCTTGTATATTGCCCAGCCATACCAAGCTCAGTGAATAAAGGGAATGTAAACAAGCTGAACTCAAGTCTAAACTGAGCCCGAAGTATTTTCAAAGAACATAGAAAACTCAAATCTAGAGCACCCTTTAAAATTCCTGCAACCGGATCACATTTAAAATTTGTAATACTTAAGGCTTTCGACTTCATTAATACTAATCGTGACCCTAAGTTCCCTTCCTGACTGCCCAACATTCCTCGCTGACCTTCGTTCAGGAACATGCACACATATGTTTCTTCTTATGGTGAACAGAGAGAAAAGTGGCAAGCGCGTTCTCTAAAATATAGCTTAGCAAACTTGTGGATTAGCCTTCCTGCTCCGCTAAAACACTGTAGGAAAACGATATTTGAGAAAGAACTACAAAATATATTTTACCAGTTCTTAGAAACGAAGTCCCTCCTTCCTCTTAATTAATCCGATCATTAATGTGAATAATAAATAACATGATAATATGAGTGTATGGAAATTGAATATGAAATACATGAATAATACCTCAGGGCAATAGTTTCTATTGCTGATGCGTTATCCATAAGTTCCAGATGACGTATTCGAATTAATTATATTCTTATAAATAAACAACCCACTGTTGATTTGATTCTTTGTTACATATTACGTTTTTGCATTTATCTCTTTGTAAAATTAATTCGTCTTAAAATTGTACACAGTATACGTCTGAATTAATAATTATTAGTACGGAAGGGCATCAAGCATGCTTGTCCGACCGACTAAATATGTTTTATTCTTTAATTTAACCCTTAATTAATAAATAATAAAAATAAAAACTAACGCATTTACTCACTCACTCACTCACTCACTCACTCACTCACTCACTCACTCACTCACTCACTCACACACTCAATCACTCACTCTATAACTCTCTCAATCACTCACTCACTCACTCACTCACTCATTCACCGACATTAAAACAGATGTTGTCCCGTTTGAGTTGAATTGTAAGACTCAGTTGCTATCGCACCCTCGTCTAATTGTGTTTTTATTCATTGCCAAACCTTTCTGGGATCAAATAAATGTTTGTTAAAACCTTGTAATCAAGATTGAAGTAAACTATAAGCATGGCACAGTTTTGAACTGTAGATTATTGGATGAGCGTAGCGAGCGAAGCGAAGATTCCATTTCACTACACTGGAGAAAAAAAATCCGGAATGTTTTTTTTTTCTTCTTCTTTCTTTCTTTCTGTATTTTTGTCTGTCTGTTAACACGATTCCGGCTAAACCGATACTCCGATTGCGATGAAATTTTATGGAGGCCTTCGAAATCCCTGAACTAAGAACTGCCACGTTTTTGAGCGCAATCGAAAAATTATTTCTCATGAAAATCGCAATTTTACGATTTTTTTCGATTTTTAAAAAATTTCTTCGACTTATAACTCCTACATGCTTTATCCGATTGTAATGATTTTTTCACAGAACCCTAATTTTATGAATTGATATATTCTTGTGAAATTTGAGCGTAATCAAATAATTATTTCTCACGAAAATCGCAATTTTACGATTTTTTAAATTTCTTCTGCTTAAAACCCCTTCATGCTTTATCCGATTATAATGATTGTTTCACAGAACCTTAATTTTAAGAATTAATATATTCGTGTAAAATTTGTGCGTAATCGAATAATTATTTCTTATGAAAATTTCAATATTACGATTTTTTCCTTTTTTAAAATTACGATTAATTAAAAAAAAGTTAATTTTTTATTTAATTTGATTTAATTTAAAAAAAATTTCAACAAAGTTCTGATTTTTTCACAGAACAACAGAAAATCCGCAAAACACATGGCAGCTCAATTCACCAATTACGCTCATCCAACAACGCGGCGGGACTTAAGCGTTTTCCTAGTATACATTAATTACGTTCTTTCTGTTTCACTTTACTTCGCTGACGATCCGTATAGATTATCACCGAAGCATGCTCAGTATGAAATCCTTCTTACATCATCTTCCTTCCAAAATCTTTCGGGCCAATGAATCACATAAGACTAAATTTGAAAAGAATATAAGCCTGAAAATCTCATTTCATTTTAATAAAATGCATCCGTAGAAATATTCCGTTTTTCACACTACGAGTGGTTCGAATGAGCTCGGATGAAAGAGACTCCACTCCATGCCAAAGAACTTAGAGGGCTTTATCCGATTCTAGCGCCCCTGTGGCTCAAGTGTGTAATACATTAAATAGAAAGCCAAGATGGCGGAACCTACTTGACTTGAACTTACTGGATATACTCAAGTCTAACAAGCAGTGGTATACGGGATTACCCGAGTTGGGAGAAAAGCTTATCGTTATTGTTTCAAGTCTGTTCCAGTCTGCATTTAATGGTGGAGGTGCCGTGCCGAGTATGCCGTCATGAATATTCCGACTTTCAAGGGGACAAGCCACGCCCCATTACCCCCCTGGGTCACCAAAAACAATCGATGTCATCCTATTTAAAGCGAAGTGTAAAAAGGAAAACGCATGTCCGGATGTCATGTTCAATTTTTATCTTGTGACGTAACACAGACGGACGGACGGTGAAGTGATGAGAGGATTTGCGCTCCTAGTCCAACTTGTGAATCATATTGAGAGTACTTGAAATGTATACATGAATTTCTTTAAAACTACTTACTTTGATGGACATAAAGAATTCCATC